>SNVD02000913.1:0-14032 GCA_013180625.2 Boswellia sacra | reverse complement strand
CTCTACATATACTTCCACCATAATGTAACCATTTAAAAATGCACTTTTGACATCCATTTGATATAATGTAAAATTTTATAACATGCAAATGCACAAAACATTCTAATTGATTCTAATCTAGCAACCGGTGCAAAGGTTTCCTCATAATCAATACCTTCTTCTTGATTGTATCCTTGAGCAACAAGTCTAGCTTTGTTTCTAATAATGGTGCCATTTTCATCTACTTTATTTCTAAAATCCATTTAGTGCCTATAATAGAATGATTTTTAGGTCTAGGGACTAATTCCCAAACTTGATTTCTCTCAAATTGATTCAATTATTCTTGCATAGCCAAAATCCAACTTTCGTCATTTTCGGCTTCTTTAAAAGATTTTGGTTCAAATTGAGAGACAAATGCAAAATGATTACAAAAGTTCTTTAAAGAAGATCTAGTTTTCATACCTTGTGATGGTTCACCAATAATGAGATCTTTAGGGTGAGCTTTTGCTTACCTCCATTCCTTTGGTAATTATTGGGAAGAATCATTTACTTCCACAAGCTTTTCTTGTTGAAGTTGTAATTCATCTTGGCTCGTTTCATCAAGCCTTGATTCCTTGATTTGCCTTTCTACCTCAACAATATCATCATCTAAATTCTTTGAAGAAATAACATTAGTTTCATCAAATTCAACATGCATAGATTCTTCAATAGTAAGAGGCTTTTTGTTAAAAACTCTATATGCTTTACTATGGTTGGAGTAGCCAACAAAAATTCCTACATCGGCTTTTGCATCAATTTTTCCAAGGTTATCCTTGGTGTTTAAAATAAAACATTTACATCCAAAAACTTTTAAAAATCCAATGTTGGGTTTTCTTCCTTTCTAAAGTTCATAAGGAGTTTTCTTTATTAAAGCTCTAATATGGACTCTATTGATTATAAAGCATGCGGTATTAACGGCTTCGGCCCAAAAATATTTTGGCAAATTATTTTCAAGTAACATGGTCCTAGCCATTTCTTGGCTAGTCCTATTTTTCCTTTCAACAACACCATTTTGTTGTGGAGTTCTAGGTGAGGAAAAATTATGCTCAAAACCATTTTCATCACAAAGGTTTTCAAATGCAACATTGTCTACTTTACCACCATGATCACTTCTAATGGACACAATAGAATACCCTTTTTGATTTTGGACTCTTTTTGCAAATTTTGAAAAAGTTTGTATGGCCTCATTTTTAGTTTTCAAGAATAATACCTAAGTGAATCTTGAATAATCATCCACAATAACAAAAACATAATACTTTCCACCAAGGCTTTGAGTTCTTGATGGTCCAAATAAATCTAAATGAAGTAAGTGTAGAGGTTTATTTGTTGAAATAAATTTCTTTTGTTTAAAAGAAGTTCTCACTTGTTTTCCAAATTGACAAGCATCACAAATCTTATCCTTTCAAATTTTATTTTTGGAAGACCATCAACTAAATCATTTTTAGAAATTTTTGAAATTGTGTCCATGCTAGCATGACCTAACCTTCTATGCCATAACCAAGCATCATGATTAACAATGAAACAATTTTCTACACGATCATTAACATCAATATCAATTGTATAAATATTACCACATCTATTACCAACAAATAATGTCTTATTGTTATTAACATCTTTAATCACACATCTATTAGGCTCAAAAGCAACAAAATACCCCTTATCACGCAATTGACTAATGCTAATCAAATCATGTTTTAAACCATAAACAAGCAAAACATCTTTAATAATAGGTGAAGAAGCGTTACCAATATCACCATGTCCGATTACCCTTCCTTTGGCATTATCACCGAAGGTCACATATCCTCCTTTCTTCATGATTAATCTTGAGAACTTGGAGGCATCTCCGGTCATATGCCTTGAGCATCCACTATCTAAGTACCACTTGTGTTTGCCACTCCTTTGTCTCGACAATCAACATTCAAGGAGTAACTTTTTGGTACCCAAAAGTTCTTGGGTCCTTGGGGGTTAGTTATGGTTCTTTTTGGAACCCATATTTGTTTCAACTTAGGATTTCTCTTAATACAGCAAGAATGCACTTTGTGTCCTTTTCTTCCACAATAAGTACATGAATGATTAGGATTATTCCTAGAAGATGCATGAGCAAAATAATTTTTAAAATACTTTTGATTTTTATGAGTTTATATCCTAAACCTCTTTTATCAAAAACACACCTTTGGTTTTGTAACATAGAATTCAAATTTTTTGTGCTTTTTGTAAAACTATCAACAATATTTCTGAAGTCATTATTTTCCTTTTTCAAACTAGCATTTTGTTTCTCCAATTTATCAAAATCCTTTTGTTTTAAAATGTCATTTTCAGTTTTTAATAAATGTATTTGACTTTCCAAACTTTCAAAATCTTTTTGCTTTAAAATTTCATTTTCATTTTCTAAAGCTTCATTTATTTCTACCACGTCTTCTAATTGAGATAACATGATTTTTGACTTCTTTTTGAAAGCATTAATTTTGAATTTTGCTTATCAACTTGCACATGTAAATTTTGGAATGCTTCAAGTAATTCATCATATGAAAGTTTAGGATCATAGTTTAGACTACTTACCTCATCTTCACTTAAAGCCATGAAGCACATGTTTGCCACTTCGCAATCTTCTTCTTCGGTGGAGCTAGCTTCACTATCATCCCAATTTGTGGCTTTCATTGCTTTGGATTTCTTGTTTTGACTCTTGAAGTAAGGACAATCCATCTTTACATGTCACGGTTTCTTGCACTCATAGCAAATGACTTGATCATTTTTCTTATCTTGCTTTGAGCTTTGCCCTTTGTACTCCCTTCTAGAATTCTTCTTGAATCCTTGGTTTCTTCTAATCATCCTTTTTAGCTTTCTTGTGATGAATGCAAGATCTTCATAATCTCCTTCATCGTCGGACTTATCATCTTCTTTTATTGAAGATTTGAAAGCGATATTTTTCTTTTTCTTGAAATCTTCTTCATTCTCCTTCAAGGTGATTTCATGAGTTATGAGAGAACCCATAAGTTCTTCTAAACGTAGTTTGGTGAGGTCCTTTGCTTCTTGAATTGCCGTCACCTTTAGCTCCCAAGATTTTGGTAGACACCTAAGAATCTTTCTCACCATTTCAATATTAGAATAAGATTTACCAAGAGATTTCAAACTATTAATAATATCTGTAAATCTAGTAAACATTTCAGAAATAGATTCATCCGATTTCATCTTAAAAAGCTCATAACTATGAACTAGCATACTAATTTTGGATTCTTTAACTTGACTAGTTCCTTCATGAGGTACTTCAAGTGTGTGCCATATTTCTTGTGCCGTTTTCAGAATTAGAACAAGTAGATATTCTATTAAACTCATTCTATTAGAGCACAATCACAACACATCATACTTTAGCATCAAACTCAATTTTTTATTATCATCTTCACTAAACTCTTTAGGTTTTCTTAAGCATGCATTTTCCCATTTTCAATTATGGTAGGGAACAAAAGGGTCCTTCCAAAACAATAGACCATAAATCATAATCAAAAGATTTCAAGAAAATACTCATTCTAGTTTTCCAATAAGAGTAATCACTTCTATTAAAAAATGGAGGTCTAGAAATAGAAAGCCCCTCAACATATGAAGTTGAATTAAAAGTTGCCATAGCTCAAAATCGGTTAAGATTTAAAAATATGAGCAACCTTGCTCTGATACCACTTGTTGACCCAGGTATGGCAACCAAAGAGGGGGGGTGAATTGTGTTTTTATTTATCAAAACGGATTTAGAAAACTTTTCTTGAAAGATCAAAATTATATAACTCTTTTCTTGAGAACAAAGAGTGAAGAAGATGAAAATAGAATGCAATTCAAGAGACATGGGAAAAATAAAGAACAATCACAAGTACAAGTAAATATAAAGAGATAGGGATAGAGAAGTGCAAACTCAATTTACGTGGTTCGGCAAACCTTGCCTACGTCCACGGGCTCCTAGCTCCACGAGCTAAGCTTTCAACTAAGTTGTAGAAATCTTTACAACTTGCTTGATGAAAAACCTCACCAAGACTTTTTCTTCCAACCCTTGATAACACCACACCAAGAGTTCTTCTTGATGAATAAACCTCACCAAGGCAATTCTTCAAACCCTTGAAACACCACACGAAGAGTTCTCTTGATGAACAACCCACAAGGTAACTTTCCTCAAATCTTGATAACACCACACCAAGAGTCTTCTTGATGAACAACCTCACTAAGGTAACTTTCTTCAACCCTTGATAATACCACACCAAGAGTTCTTCTTGATTAACAACCTCACCAAGGAAAGAATTCTCTCAAGGATAACTTTTATCCTTTACAAGTAGATCTCACTCTCACCACAATACAAGAACAAGGATAATTTTACAACAAAAGTACAACTCCCTTCAAAGAGTAGATAAAGAATATAAAAGCTCTCTAGACTTGATATTTCTCTTGTTTTTTTGCTTGATAAAATGCTTGTCTTGCTGTTCCTGAATGCATGGGAGAAGGGCTCCTTTTATAGGCAAATGAGATGAACTTAATCAAGTGAAGACACCATCTTCAAATTTTCTGTCCACCATAAAAACCGTAATCTTGTCTGCCATGTTTGTCAATGTTCCGTTTGAAATTTGAAAATCTGCAAAACATGAAAGATTTGTATATTTGAATAAGATTTCCAACGCATCAAGAATCAAGTCATTTAGATATCTGTACCTCAAGATATGGCCAAAACACCATTCGGTGCTCATGTAACTTGATTTTTCTTTCTTGTGTCAGTCCACCAAATTGAATGATAATTCTGTCAGCCTTCCGTTTGAAATTTGAATTTCTTCAAAACATAAAAGATCTGAAAATTTGAATAAGCTTTCCAAAACATTAATAATCAAAGCATTTGGATATCTCTATCTTAAGATATGGCCAAAAAACCATTCGGTGCTCATGTGAGTTGATTTTTCTTCTCTGTATCCGTCCACCGAATTTCATGTCAATTATGTTGGCCTTCTGTTTGAAATTTGAATTTTTTCAAAACATATGAAATTTTCTACATTAAGTCATCTTTCCAATGCCACAAGAATCAAGTCATTTTGATTTTTCTAGCTCAAGATATGTCTAAAGGAGTATTTGGTGCTCATGTCAGCTGCTTCCATTTGTCTTTCAACTTGCATGATGATTTGGACAACCTTCCACTTGAAATTTGAATTTCATTAAAACATATGAAATGTTATAAATTGAGTAAGCTTTCTAAAAGCTCAAGAATCACGTCATTTGGATATTTGTAGAGATATATATGACCAATTGATTGAACATTACTCATGTGTCACATTCCTTGAGTCAATCCTTGTTCTTAAACTTTGGTGCCTTTAACATGTAGTCTTCTCCTTAGCTTCAACACTTCATTTTAATAAGCCTCTTTTTGATTTTAAAATTATTTCAATGATCTTACTCTTGCACATAAATAAACATGTTAGTAAATCTCAATTAATCAATGTGTATTGTTATCATCAAAATTATCATGTAGCCTTAGGGCTAACAAGAATTACCATATTACCCATTGAATGCTTTGATTTGGGCTAGAAGAGCCTTGTTTGATTTCAATTATTTGAATTAAGCCAGAAATGTCATAATAATATGAATTAATATGAATTATGCTAGAATAGCAATAGGTAGAATTCCATTATCAATTCTAGGTGGAGGTGCCATGATTCTAGACTATGGCTTTGTATTGAATTAATTGATTTATGAATATGAGAATATGCTATCAATATACTGTGTTTAGAAGTGCTATTGTATGATGCCAAGAAGTGCCATTGTATGATGCCATGAAGTGGTGGTAGACTCACATTAACGATAAGGCATCATCATTTATACTTGAATGAATGTATGAATGCTATTTTTGAAGTGTTTAGAAATAGAATTACTTTATTTATTATAGAAGAACAATGATCAATTTAATCCTCTTTTCCTTCCCCCATGTTTGAAGGAATTGTAATTCTGTTCTCCTCCCTCTTTTTATGGATGAATATATAACTATTACTTGATTAGATAATCATCTCACATGTCTAATGAAGATTAAGTGGAATATGTGCATAAAATGAACAACTTAAGTGGACTATGTAACAGCATGAGCTATTTTAATTTGGTATAACCTAGTGGAGGTCGGATGTTGATCCAGGCGACTTGAATGGCCCGTGCCTAACTTCTCAAAACCATCTCTAAAGGGATGAGGGTAGTTTAGGTCTTGAAGCGAGAGATCGGATTGCCACAATTCATTTCCAATGGAATAATTGGGTGGCGACTCCATTTCTCCATACGTGCCCATGGCTCGTTTGTGTTCCGTTAAGTTTTGAAAGAGGCTTTGACACAGTGTCGTGATCGCAAATGCTCTGGCGAGATGGACGCCTCGTTCACAACGGCCAGTGCCAACGGTCCTCAATCCAACTGAATCCTTAAACAACTAGAGGTAGCAGTCGTCAACCCCAAAAAACCTGGGGACTAAAGCAGATGAAGGTATCTAACAATGTGTGAAGTTCAAATCAGATGCCCAGTGGAGCATGACAAGGAGCAGATGAAACTTCTAACCAAGCAACAAATCCAATTCAATCCCCCATAGGACAAAGAATTCAAGTCAACTCTTATCTCCAAGAAGCTATGGAACCAGTATCCAAAAGAAAGCATCATCAATCGGCTTGAAGTAGTGGTCGATAAACTCAAAGTCCTTGTGAAAGCACAAGGCAACTAGATAACGGCATCCAACCTCAAATTCCATGGTTCATATGAAAGCATCTTCCTTTAAATCTCAACATCAGAAGATGAAGTCTTCAATCAACTTGGAGCAATGGTTGGTGAACCCTTGATCAACTTGTAGCAATGGTCGATGAAGTCTTTAACTAGCTTGTAGCAATGGTCGATGAACCCTTCATTGACTAGTAGAAATGTGTTAGCCCTAAGGCTACATGATAATTTTGATGATAACAATACACATTGATTAATTGTGATTTACTAACATGTTTATTTATGTGCAAGAGTAATATCATTGAAATAATTGTCAAATCAAGAAAAGGCTTATTAAAATGAAGTGTTGAAGCTAAGGAGAAGACTACATGTTAAAGGCACCAAAGTTTAAGAACAAGGTTTGATTCAAGGAATGTGACACATGAGCAATGTTCAATCAATTGGTCATATATTCTCTATAAATATCCAAATATGTGATTCTTGAGCCTTTGGAAAGCTTACTCAATTTATAACATTTCATATGTTTTAAAGAAATTCAAATTTCAAGTGTAAGGTTGTCCAAATCATCATGCAAGTTGAAAGACAAATGGAAGCAGCTGATATGAGCACCGAATACTCTTTTAGACATATCTTGAGATAGAAAAATCAAAATGACTTGATTCTTATGGAATTAGAAAGATGACTTAATGGGGCACATTTCATATTTTTTGAAGAAATTCAAATTTCAAATGGAAGGCCGACATAATTAACATGCAATTCGGTGGACTGACACAGAGAAGAAAAATCAACTCACATGAGCACCGAATGGTGTTTTGGCCATATCTTAAGATAGAGATATCCAAATTCTTTGAATCTTAATGTTTTGAAAGCTTATTCAAATATGAAGATCTTTTATGTTTTGAAGAAATTCAAATTTCAAACGGAAGGCTGACAGAATTATCATTCAGTCAGTGGACAGACACATGGAAGAAAAATCAAGTCACTTGAGCACCGAATGGTATTTTGGCCATATCTTGAGCTACAGATATCCAAATGACTTGATTCTTGATGCTTTGGAAATCTTATTCAAACATACAAATCTTTTATGTTTTGCAGATTTTCAAATTTCAAACGGAACATTGACAAAAATGATAGACAAAATTACAGTTTTTATGGTGGGAAAAAAATTTGGAGTTGGTGTCTTCACTTGACTAAGTTCATCCCATTTGCCTATAAAAGGAGCCATTCTCCTATGCATTCAACAAGAGCAAGAGAAGCATCTATCAAGCAAAAAACAAGAGAAATATCAAGTCTAGAGAGCTTTTATATTCTTTATCTACTCTTTGAAGAGAGTTATAGTTTTGTTGTAAAAAATATCTTTGTTCTTGTATTGTGGTGAGAGTGAGATATTCTTGTAAAGGATAATAGTTATCCTTGAGAGAACTCTTATTGTGTGTTATCAAGAGTTGAAGGAAGTTTCCTTGGTGAGGTTGTTCATCAAGAAGAACTCTTGGTGTGGTGTTATCAAAAGTTGAAGGAAGTTGCCTTGGTGAGGTTGTTCATCAAGAAGAACTCTTGGTGTGGTGTTATCAAGAGTTGAAGGAAGTTGCCTTGGTGAGGTTATTCATCAAGAAGAAACTCTTGGTGTGGTGTTATCAAGGTTTGAAGGAAAAAGTCTTGGTGAGGTTGTTCATCAAGCAAGTTGTAAAGATTTTTGCAACTTAGTGGAAAGCTTAGCTCGTGGAGCTAGGAGCCCATGGACGTAGGCAAGGTTTGCCGAACCACGTAAATTGAGTTTACACTCTCTCTATCCCTATCCTCTTTATGTTTACTTGTACTTGTGATTGTTTATTATTACTATTCTCTTGATTGCATCTTAGACAACTTCTATTTTCATCTTCTTCACCTTTATTCTCAAAGAAAGAGTAAACTAATTTTGATCTTTCAAGAAAAGTTTTCTAAATCCGTTTTGATAAATAAAAACCCAATTCACCCCCCCTCTTGGGTTGCCATACCTGGGTCAACAAGTGGTATCAGAGCAAGGTTGATCAATTTTTTAAATCTTAATCGATTTTTGAGCTATGGCAACTTTTAATTCAACTTCATATGTTGAGGGACTTTCTATCTCTAGACCTCCATTTTTTAATGGAAGTGATTACTATTATTGGAAAACTAGAATGAGTATTTTCTTGAAATCTTTTGATTATGATTTGTGGTCTATTGTTTTGGAAGGACCTTTTGTTCCTACCAAAATTGAAAATGGGGAATGCATGCTTAAAGAACCTAAAGAGTTTAGTGAAGATGATAAAAAGAAAATGAGTTTGAATGCTAAAGCTATGAATGTGTTGTATTGTGCTCTAGATAGAAATGAGTTTAATAGAATATCTACTTGTTCTACTGC
Source organism: Boswellia sacra (assembly GCA_013180625.2). Classification (NCBI taxonomy): domain Eukaryota; kingdom Viridiplantae; phylum Streptophyta; class Magnoliopsida; order Sapindales; family Burseraceae; genus Boswellia; species Boswellia sacra. The sequence goes on along the minus strand of SNVD02000913.1, from coordinate 4,932 downwards.
ACAAGAAATATGGCACACACTTGAAGTAACTCATAAAGGAACTAGTCAAGTTAAAGAATCCAAAATTAGTATGTAGTTCATAGTTATGAGCTTTTTAAGATGAAATCAGATGAATCAATTTCTGAAATGTTTACTAGATTTACGAAAATTATTAATAGTTTGAAATCTCTCGGTAAATCTTATTCTAATGTTGAAATGGTGAGAAAGATTCTTAGGTGTCTACCAAAAACTTGGAAGCCAAAGGTGACGGCAATTCAAGAAGCAAAGGACCTCACCAAACTACCATTAGAAGAACTTATGGGTTCTCTCATGACTCATAAAATCACCTTGAAGAAGAATGAAGAAGAAGATTGCAAAATGGCAAACATGTGCTTCATGGCTTAAGAGAAAATGAGATAAGTATTCTAAACCATGATCCTAAGCTTTCATATGATGAATTACTTGAAGCATTTCAAAATTTAAATGTGCAAGTTGATAAGCAAAATTTTTGTTTGTTGTTAACTTTAATTTATTTCCTTTCTTCTTTCACACAAATAAATCAATGCTTTCAAAAAGAAGTAAAAAATCATGTTACCTCAATTAGAAGAGTTGGTGGAAATAAATGAAGTTTTAGAAAATGAAAATGAAATTTTAAAGCAAAAAGATTTTGAAAGTTTGGAAAGTCAAATGCATTTTTTAAAAACTGAAAATGAGATTTTAAAACAAAAGGATTTTGATAAATTAGAGAAAGAAAATATTATTTTGAAAAAGGAAAAAATGACTTAAGAAATATTGTTGATAGTTTTACAAAACGCACAAAAAATTTGAATTCTATGTTACAAAACCAAAGGTGTGTTTTTGATAAAAGAGGCTTAGGATATAAAACTCATAAAAATCTAAAGTATTTTAAAAATTATTTTGCTCATGCATCTTTTAGGAATAATCCTAATCATTCATGTACTTATTGTGGAAGAAAAGGACACAATATGCATTCTTGCTCCATTAAAAGAAATCCTAATTTGAAACAAATATGGGTTCCAAAAAGTATCATAACTAACCTCCAAGGACCCAAGAACTTTTGGGTACCAAAAAGTTACTCCTTGAATGTTGATTGTAGAGACAAAGGAGTGGCAAACACAAGTGGTACTTAGATAGTGGATGCTCAAGGCATATGACCGGAGATGCCTCCAAATTTTCAAGATTAATCATGAAGAAAGGAGGATATGTGACCTTCGGTGATAATGCCAAAGGAAGGATGATGATATTGTTGAAGTAGAAAGGCAAATCAAGGAATCAAGGCTTGATGAAAAGAGTCAAGATGATTTACAACTTCAACAAGAAAAGCTTGAGGAAGTAAATGATTCTTCCCAAGAATTACCAAAGGAATTGAGGTACGCAAAAGCTCACCCTAAAGATCTCATTATTGGTGAACCATCACAAGGTATGAGAACTAGATCTTCTTTTAGAAACTTTTATAATCATTTTGCATTTGTCTCTCAATTTGAACCAAAATCTTTTAAAGAAGCCAAAATGAGGAAAGTTGGATTTTGGCTATGCAAGAAGAATTGAACCAATTTGAGAGAAATCAAGTTTGGGAATTAGTCCCTAGACCTAAATATGACTAAACCCCTTAGTCAAGATATATTTTGCATAATTAGAAGAGAATTAGGCATGTTGAATATGTCTTAATTTGTTTTTATATGATAATCTTTGAATGGTAGCATATGTTAAGGGGGAGAATATATTTAGGGGGAGTAATTAATTTGATTAAATCTTTTTGATGATAACAAAAAGCGGAGAAATGGATGGTTTCCTTATATTCATAATAATTGCTCTCTTTTTGCTTATTGTTGATTTTATTTTCATTCTTGATTTTAGATTATATTTTAAAGCAATCAATGGTTTGTCATCATCAAAAAGGGGGAGATTGTTAGCCCTAACGCTACATGATAATTTTGATGATAACAATACACATTGATTAATTGTGATTTACTAACATGTTTATTTATGTGCAAGAGTAATATCATTGAAATAATTGTAAAATCAAGAAGAGGCTTATTAAATGAAGTGTTGAAGCTAAGGAGAAGACTACATGTTAAAGACACCAAAGTTTAAGAACAAGGATTGACTCAAGGAATGTCACACATGAGTAATGTTCAATCAATTGGTCATATATATCTATACAAATGTCCAAATGATGTGATTCTTGAGCCTTTGGAAAGCTTACTCAATTTATAACATTTCATATGTTTTAAAGAAATTCAAATTTCAAGTGTAAGGTTGTCCAAATCATCATGCAAGTTGAAAGACAAATGGAAGCAGTTGACATGAGCACCGAATACTCCTTTGGACATATCTTGAGCTAGAAAAATCAAAATGACTTGATTCTTATGGAATTGGAAATAGGACTTAATGAGGCACATTTCATATGTTTTGAATAAATTCAAATTTCAAATGGAAGGCTGACATAATTGACATGCAATTCGGTGGACTAACACAGAGAAGAAAATTCAACTCATATGAGCACCAAATGGTGTTTTGGCCATATCTTAAGATAGAGATATCCAAATGCTTTGATTCTTAATGTTTTGGAAAGATTATTCAAATATGAAGATCTTTTATGTTTGAAGAAATTCAAATTTCAAACGAAAAGCTGACAGAATTATCATTCAATTTGGTGGACTGACACAAGAAAGAAAAATCAAGTCACATGAGCACCGAATGGTGTTTTAGCCATATCTTGAGCTACAGATATCCAAATGACTTGATTCTTGATGCGTTGAAAATCTTATTCAAATGTGCAAATCTTTTATGTTTTGAATATTCTCAAATTTCAAACGGAACATTGACAAAAATGACAGACAAAATTACATTTTTTATGGTGGGCAGAAAATTTGGAGATGGTGTCTTCACTTGATTAAGTTCATCTCATTTGCCTATAAAAGGAGCCCTTCTCCCATGCATTCAGTAACAAAGAGCAAGAAGAAGAGAAGAATCTATCAAGCAAAAAAAACAACAAAGGAAATATCAAGCCTAGAGAGCTTTTATATTCTTTATCTACTCTTTGAAGAGAGTTGTACTTTTGTTGTAAAAATTTTCTTTGTTCTTGTATTGTGGTGAGAGTGAGATCTTCTTGTAAATGATGAAAGTTATCCTTGAGAGAACTCTTTCCTTGGTGAGGTTGTTCATCAAGAAAACTCTTGGTGTGGTGTTATCAAGGGTTGAAGAAAGTTGCCTTGGTGAGGTTGTTCATCAAGAAGAACTCTTGGTGTGGTGTTATGAAGGGTTGAAGAAAGTTGCCTTGGTGAGGTTGTTCATCAAGAAGAACTCTTGGTGTGGTGTTATCAAGAGTTGAGAAAAGTTGCCTTGGTGAGGTTGTTTATCAAGAAGAACTCTTGGTGTGGTGTTATCAAGGGTTGAAGGAAGTTGCCTTGGTGAGGTTGTTCATCAAGAAGAACTCTTGATGTGGTGTTATCAAGAGTTGAAGGAAGTTGCCTTGGTGAGGTTGTTTATCAAGAAGAACTCTTGGTGTGGTGTTATCAAGAGTTGGAAGAAAAAGTCTTGGTGAGGTTGTTCATCAAGCAAGTTGTAAAGATTTATACAACTTAGTGGAAAGCTTAGCTCGTGGAGCTAGGAGCCCGTGGACGTAGGCAAGGTTTGCCGAACCACGTAAATTGAGTTTGCATCTCTCTATCCCTTTCCTCTTTACATTTACTTGCACTTGTGATTGTCTTTATTGCTATCTATGATTGCATTCTATTTTCATCTTCTTAACCTTTGTTCTTAAAGAAAGATTTAAATAATTTTGATCTTTCAAGAAAAGTTTTCTAAATCCGTTTTTATAAATAAAAACCCAATTCACCCCCTCTTGGGTTGCCATACCTGGGTCAACACATAACAATTGGTATCAGAGCCGAAGGTTTTGGGTAGTTAGTGGCTATTTCATTGAAGCACTAACTACTGTTCTGGGCTGTTGATTTTGGATTGCTAGTTATTGAATATAATAGTTTGTTGGAGCTTAGTTATTGGTGATTTGTGTATCGAGCTTATTTGTGAGAGGTAGTTATGGCATCATCGTCAACTGTACCTAAGAAGACAGTGACTGTGACAAATGCAAAAATAGATGTTGAAAAATTTGATGGCCAAAATAATTTCTGCTTATAGCAGAGTGAGGTGTTGGACGAGTTGTATCAGCAGGATTTGGATATTGTTCTGGAAGAAACAAAATCAGAAGATATCAGTGCAAGAGATTGGGACAGGCTTAATATAAAAGCTTGTGGGTTGATTCGCTCTTGCTTGTGTTGAGAACAAAAGTATCCATTCACTAAGGAGACATCTGCAAGCAAATTGTGGAAGGCGCTGGAGAACAAATATATGAAGAAAAGCAATGAGAATCGGCTGTACCGATTGAAGAGATTGTTTCGTCTCCAGTTAAAATCAGGTACGAGCATCAGTTCTCATATTGATGAGTTTAATAAGTTAATTGCTGATTTGTTAAACTTAGATGAAACATTCAAAGATGAAATTAAGGCTATGCTATTGATTGGCTCACTTCCGGATGAATTAGATCATTTGTGCATTACTCTTATCCATGGAAAAGATAAACTGTCTTTTGAAGAAGTCTGTTCTGCTTTGTTGAATTATGAAATTCGTAAGAAAGATCAAAGGAAACATAGGGATGAGTCAGTAGATGCATTCACAGTGAGAGGGCGTAGTCATAGTAGGAAACCAGGAAAAAGGGGAAAATCTTGGTTGAGGGGTAGATTAGGAAAAGATGAGTGTGCCTTTTGTCGTGAGAAAGGGCATTGGAAGAAAGATTGTCCTAAGTTGAAAAAGAAAGAAAAGGGCAAGACTGTTTCTGATGCATGTGTTGTTGAGTGTGAGGATGATAGTGATTCAGATATATGTCTAGTTAGTCATCCATCCACTTCTGTTTCTGATGAGTGGATTATG
>SNVD02000911.1:0-14052 GCA_013180625.2 Boswellia sacra | reverse complement strand
ATGTGTCATATATCCCCTGTCGTACTCCCACGAATACAACATATGATTTCCCCTATACGTCCAATAAAAAATTTGTGAGCAACCCATACCTAATTAAATTTAAAAAATTGCTTACCCATACATGCATGCATAATCTACTCATGAAATTTATAAACCATCGCCCAAATATGTTACGCATGCGCCCCCAAAGCCTATGTTCGCATTTACTTTGCGACCTCAGTCCCTGACTTAATTTTCCTCTCCTACCATTTTATCTTTTGAAGCTGAGCATATGTTTCGGCTATATGTATTGATGGGTTAAACTGGGAACTCTAATATATGGGATTTATGTCATATATCAAATAGGACCCTGTAACTTCGATTCCACACCTCTAGCCCTCGAAGTAGGCCCTATCTATAGCTATCCGCATGGGATACTATGCACTGCCAGCATTCCCGTTACTGTGTGCAGATTCGTTCCTCATTAACTACATACTACATCTGACTGACTCCTATTTTGCACCCTACTTTACGTGTTTGACCAACTTAGGGGGTTACTACGTCTCGTTCGACTCCTATGTGCTAATTTCGTCCTTCTTGCATGTGTGTTATACATTCATGCTATGTGAGTGCTTAAATCCATTCACCCAAGTTGACGGCACAACGTTGATCTATTTCCTACCACCAGGTGATATTGAAATTCACACCCCTTCTCCCCCAACCTGCATCAAAATAAAATTTACATTTATCCTCTAATCAGGCTTGTGTTTCATCGTAAAGAAATTTTTCAAATGTCCATATAGTCCTGCTCCACGCCTGGGTCAACCTTTTCGATATGTGCAGCCTCCACTCACTTAATGAATGGCTTCATGAATTTGTATATATCGTACATTGTCATAGCGATCTCTATATAACCACTACAAAAACCAAATCCTTCATATTGTTAAAGTATAAATCAACATCACAACCCAAATTCTTAAATATGACAATGGTTTCGTGAATTTACTGAGTAAAATTGTTCATTATTGATTCTAACATAAATTCATTCAAGGGCTCCTGGCATGTAAGTAAAGTTGTGGTGCGACCAGTTGTATATAATACAAGGATAATATCATGCCTTGAATCTGCTCTCCCTTCGGATGCAATTTGGACCTCTCTATGGTTTTATTTTTCAACTTTGAGCAATTTTTTCCTCAAAGTAGAGATGATAAAATTCGACAATATAATTACATTGTAAAATAACCAGTTGTGTTATGTTACATGTCCTAGCTTTACCAGTGGCCTTTCATCCCATGTTAGTTAATTATTACAAGTTTACTCTCTGTCAATATACATTAAGTTTCCGCCGAAGTATCTTAGTAACCATTTCGATTCCAACATATGTTCAGAAGTGTTATTGGTTTTTTTTTTGGTTAAACAGTGCAATGTTTTTCCAATCCCTACCTGTGCATTCTTGACAAGGGTTGGTCCAACACGCAACACACATAGGCGTAGCCGCAACAAATCTACCACAGAAGTTCAACACAATGCAACTACAATGGATGTCCATATTCACTGGAAACAGTCAAATATATTAATATGAAACGTAATAGTTTTGTGGTAGCAACTTAATCCCTGAAACTAAATACAATATATGAGTTTTATATACATAATTTTGGATATATTGGACTATAACATTTGTTAAAAATTGGTTGTGTCGAATCTCCCACTTAAAGTTCTCCTCTATTGCATCTCCCACTTCAAGTTTGCCTCTACTGCAGCTGCAGGGGCATTCCTATATTAAATTTCGATTGTATTAGTCTTACAATCTATAATTGCGACATACAGAAAGCTACTTCTTATTCATTACAGGAACGAATATGGACCTTACCTGAGGTTCGAACAAGCCGGAGGAAATATGTCAACAATGTTTGACATTTTTATATCTGTATCTATTTATACAGACATAAGGGTGTCAATACCCCCATGAGGTTGGTGTTCTTGTACCAGTCAAACCAAATACTCAATTACATTACAAGAACACATTATACGATGCACCAAATATTTTTAAAATATATATATATATAAATTTTGTGCGCATTTACGTAAACATATAACCACTCCATCCAAGGCCCCTTTGACCAGACAATCCATTGCGATGCCATTACAATTTACACTCCCAATAATATGTTATTTGTATTTATTCTTAATGTCATTAGACGAAGGACATCCAACTCTTTCTCGTTCACAACAGATATTGTACATGCATGTTAGAACATGAAAATGTCAAAAACCCTAAAATGATATTCCTATGCACAAGCGGATGGAGCTAATTAAACTCACATAGGAGTAAGAGAATGCAGTGGAGATTTTAATCGGTGAAAACTTACGTGTATCCTACGTAATGATTTAGCTGGCATTTCACCTAACTCCTTCTCTGCACACCATTGATGTTTTCGTCAATTTTCATCAGGCAACGACTGCTTTGAAGTTGCTGGGTTAACATTACGCCCACCCAAGAAGACAAAAATGTGTTGTCTGGGATACACATTTAACTACTACTATTTCACTGAACGGGGTTGTAATGGATCCCATGGAGACCCATTCAATTTATAATCACTTTCTCGCTACGCGTCTTTGTAACGGACTATAGGCATTTGTCTATTACGGCTCTTAAATTTTGATTTGCCTTTCCTTCTTCGAAAAAATTTGTGTCTCGCTTCCCCATGACCATGTATAGTTATAAGACGCACTTATCCACCCCTACGCTAGCCAAATCACTCCCATTACAAACTGAAGTTCCATTTTCACCCTTACTAACAAAGGCATTAAATTCTATTATAGCCCTTGGTTGTTGATATATATTGATACTCTTAGTAGCCGTGCTCATTGCCTGTTATTTGATTTAACTAGACGACATCCTTTTTACACCATAAACATAACCACGCCTGAAGATCTGCTACGTCAGCAAAGCTTTATAGTTGTGTCTGTTCGGGTGTTAGGACAACTTAGATATGTATCTGAATCCGTTTCACCATTAAACATAGAACACTGGACTAAATCGTATTTTCACATTATTGACTTTTTCCATCACTGTCAAGCTGTAAAGCACCTCTCACTGACATTGTGACATGGAGACCCACCATGCATTGGATTCATTGCATTTTACATCATGACTCTAAGACATGACAATGATAGTATGGTCAGCAGACTCTGTCAGCGGCGAACAGGTTTGTCAGAATCATCAACTGTACACACTGGATCGTCCTCTGTACAAGATTTGTGCTGCCTCTGGCACCTAAGAACATAAAATCTTTAAAATCTTTCGCATAGTCTTTCCCCTCCACGCAAGCTTACATGCCACGTACAACTACCATTCTGAGGATTAATTATCCAAATCTTTCTTAGATTCTGCAGATATTATTGTACCAATGAAGATATAGAGCCCAAAATGGTTTTCATATCTTCGAGGAACTGGTAATGCCTTTGTATGGAAATGTCATGACTCTGTGGTTGGAACTATTAGGGGCTTGGTGACCCACTTTATTAATAAGATACGTCATTATCCTCATCTAACTCCTCACTGTCGTTAGTATAACGAGAGGGGCTGGCGTGATAGTAATGGTATCCGCACGTATATAAATGATTATACCTTAAATGCGATTACTAATTCGACGACCATAATATGGCAGTGTATATGTCATGCATAACCATATGTAAAAAACTTTCACAAATGTATGTTTCACATTGTGAACATGAGCAGGGCAATTTACAAGTTCAACTTTAACATTTTACAGAGATAAAGTGCCGCTCACATAGTCCCAACTCCAACAGATGGACTGCATGCAGGTTTGACAGCACAGACTACATGGGTATAATGTCTTAATTCGTGGGCATCCTGTATTGGCCCATATTTATTCCACGGATGGCACACTTGATGAAGTCATGCTACGGTTATGTCGATGCACACTTAAGACATTAAACGCTAGGATGTCGACAAATGGATGGCAAAATCCATCAAAACGAGGTATTTATTCCATCTCCATGCACAACGACTGCACTTCCCCATTCTTGGCAAATTAACCATCGACAGTGATGGCAATCAAAGGCATCACATGCGAATATATGTTTGCCATTCGCCTGCTAAGTATAATGTCTGCAAAATATATATTTAAATGTAACGGTACAGAATGCTTTAACTTAAACATAGTTGATGGATACTGTTACAATGATGAAAGCAACAAACATCCCACTAATCATAAGGACATGCATCGAACCCATTAACGTGATGTGTAATGGCAAATAATTGTCTCCGACCTTTGAATGTATTGACAAACGCCTGCATGGTAGTACGACACATGTGACTTTTGTCATTGCCATGTTAATCGTGGTTATGGGCCTAAGTTAAGCAGCAAAAAGAAAATTTTTCTTTGGTTGTGCAACCATGTTTAATTTCAAGGACATAGCATGTCGCTACCAAATTGTTGATGTTCATTGAAACAATGACCAAATATGCCTATTCAATGTGCAATAAATCTGAAAGAAGGAGAAGGTGGTAAGAGTTTATTTATTACTACGTACAGTTGAAGGATTGGACAATAAATCTGAGGCAGTGACAGAGGAACGGCACATTGAGGTGTCACTGTGCATGAAATTTTGTAGATGGGGGTCCAATCATTTCAGCAGGCCTAACAAAACCTGTGAATCCCATGGCCGTGTACATATATCGAGGTCCTCATATAATAGTTTGGAAATGAAAAATGCATAACTAACATTCACACGACGTTAGTATAGTGGAAATTTTCTTCTAAATGGTTGCGACATGTGGAGTATGTGCGGTGAAAATGTATATGCCGATATAACCCATATGTTATTTGTGGAATCGATTGTTACTAATAGCAGAACATGTCACGAATATTCCCTATCACATTTTCGACCTGGAGGTCAAGCAGAATTTTGAAAATCTATGGGTGCATCTGGTAACACCATGATTTTTCCCAACAACAATATGTCGGAAGTTGTGATACACACCATAGCAGAATCCTCTAGTACTGCGTTTCATTCTGCCTACTTAACTTGCTGGCTAACCATAAATAACATATGATATTGGTATATTTAGATAATCAAGTTATGTTTCTTACAAGTAAGGGAATAGAAGTTATGTATAAGGTTGTCACACATGACATTAGAGAATTTCATATTTAAAAAACAAAAAACATCATTATAGTGGCAGGGCCAATTGGGGGACCCCGATGTTGTTGGGATAGCAGGGATAACTATGAGAATAAAGGATAGGGTGTTGGTTTGGACATGATTTGGCCAAGCTATGTATAGTTTTAGCACAAAATTCGTATAATGGTGTCCGCAATTAGGGCAATGATGGTAATCAGTATGTGGACACAATTTCGCTTCCTAAGCGATATACCAATAACATGATGTAGAGGTATATTATTAAAGGAGGCTAGATAATGGCTTCGGTACAATTTAAACATACTAACATATACAGTAGGCATCATTTCATTACTTGGGTGAATTTTATGAGTTAGTCAACGCATGATGTGGAAATTTCATTGACATTGCCAATTCGTCGATTGAACAGTTCGTTATGCACTTGAACTAAGTAAATGCAGGAAAAAGCACTACATGGCAGCATTTGTGTAATACTGTAATGCATATCCTATACAACATTGAGGAGAGAAAGCTGAATCGGGGACGGCGAACCACTTTTTCCATTACGTGTACAAGAGTAGGCAACGAACATTGTAGGCTGACTAAGGTGTTCGGGGTGGAGAAGCGCAACACTTGGTCGTAACTAGTTGGTGGCGCGAAGGGTCAAAGTTTACGACACAGCGTCAATATGCCTTACATTGGTTGTGATATGAAGATAACAATTTTCCCATAGCAATAACTCAAAAGTTCTGTATAGGATAAGTCACGCGTAATTTAATTGATTAAAACTGACGAAAAACATGAAGCAGGGTGCTCGTTGTCAGAAAAAGACGACTGGTAACACCATAGTCTTGCACCTTAGGTACCACTTTGTCAATGTTGGTGACTGAAGACTTAAGGATGTCACCACTGTGTGAGTGCTTGCCAACTCTGACCATATCAGACTGCAATATACCTACACGAGGGGAAGCTCATCAAAATTAATTAAAAAAAAAAAACCCACACGTGGTTATTATTACCTTTTAGTTCTTAGATTAACAAACGGTTTGGCAGGTGACTCCATCTTGCATTGCAGTAATTTCTTGACCACGGCCTATATTAATTGGGTCTGTGACATCGAATAACGCTTCTCCTACCTCACCGTTGGGACATAAGAAATTAATTTTCAAAGGAACAACGACGGCAAAGGTTACTTCATATACGAGTACATTTTTCATACTCTTGGAAAGAAGAATGTGAAATATGTGGTGAGCTTCTGCCATAAGGTTATTCTCCACTTCCGTATGGCAAAAATGACTGTCCATATATTCCGAAGGCGCGGCTAACCATAAATAGCACTAGGACAGTCTAATAGTAGGCCATGTGAAATGCGAGTCCAGTCACTCCCTTGACAAACGTCCATAATGTGACTGCAACAATTTGACATAATTCATAGTTGACCTTTGGCATTAACCCTGCTACATGGGTGCTGACGTACGATTTTACGGGTAGAGCCCATGTGAGTAACAGGTTCTGCAGAAGGTATGTGAGGCCCAATAAGGAGTGTCCATTAATGTGTAACACATTTTAGGAAGGAATTGGGAGAATAGTTTCGAACATTCTGTAAAGGAGACCGTGGAAGCCAGTAGCAAGTAGAGGCAAATTACGATAACAACCCTTTCTTATAGTATATAATATTTTAAATTATATTGTGTAGTAGTTCAATCATCAATACGTTACCTTGGTGTTGTTGGTCATGCAGATAAAATTAAATTACGTAAATATAATTCGAAATTCTTTTGTAAAATTTGTCAAGAAAACATTGAATCATGGATTTGCGAAATTCATTTCAGGGTATTAACCACATTCGATTTTAAATTGGCAGGCAATGAGGGAAAAATAGGTTTACGAATAGCAAAACTGGTATGTAGAGGGAAGAAAGAGAGATGCACAAACGCAGTGCCACCCCGAGGTAAAATTTTTAGAGTATACAACGCAATAAATGACTATACCATTGAAAAAAAAAGGCGGGGAGATATAAGGGTCACTTGGAGGGAAGAACTTCCCAGAGGGGACATGCAGGGGGGGAAGAAAAGTAAAGGTCTGATGTTGGATGGATGGTAAAAAGGCCAACATTGTGACCAACTATAGAAGTCGTAAGGGTACATGAAATTACTGTACCGATGTTGGGAGACACAGCAATAATGGACAATGTAGGTGTCGCACGGGGTGCCTAGATAGAAGGAAGCATAAGAAAGTGATGGAGCAGAAACCAGACAGTGAAAGGACAGACGACATGACCAAATATGCACCACAGAAGAAGGAAAAACGCGGTTCAAAATGGATAAATTTTGGGTAAGTTTATATTTTGGTTTTACAAAACGGTGTCTTACTTATTATTACGATGATAAACGTGTATATTTTCATCAGTAGGGGACACTGCTGAGTAATGTCTCAGGTCCATGCAAAAAGTGCGATCACATACCATGTCAAACAATGTGGTAAATAAAAATAGATCATTGGGGTTGTACATGTTCGATACGAATGAATCGTAGGTGATAGTCATTGCAATAGACAATAAGATGTACGCTAAATTTGTAGTAAAGTCACGAGGATTACACAAGAAAGGTAAGTGTGACACAACCTCTCCTATGACAGAAGGTAACAGAATCGGTTACTGAAGACAGAAGACAATGGAGTCATCATCGATCGTAAGGTGAAATATATACACCTTAAATATACACGGCCATGTCGATGTGCATACATTCTAATAACGATGTCTATACACATAATATAACTAAAATGCACTGAAATGGCATTTGTAGGTGGAGAGAGGTTTTAGTGAAAAATGGGCAACATTGCATCCAAGCGAAAAGGCCATATACGCCTCCTATATGGAAGACATTTCTGTATCAGAAGAAGAAGCAGGGTGTTTAGCGACAAGAGGCATTGGACAAAATAAGTCAATCCAGACACGTTGTAGTCCTCAGAGGTTCTATCGGTGTGTAACAAAGTTTTCAGCTGCATAGAAGGCTGGGGTGGAGGAACTGGGGTTTGGAAACCTCTTACGTATAAGGCCTGACAGTCTACGAACTAGATTGTGTACGATGCTTGTGGATGCTTTTGACCCGCAAACGTGCATATTAGAAGTACTAGGTCAGTGTTGGGTATTGACTCTGAAGACCAGTTGGGGGAGATGATAACTCTGTGGCACAACTGAGGGCCATATTCTGTGAGGGAGGTAGAGGTATTACGATATCGAGGCTTGAGGCGATGCTGCGACCTACCTCATATCCAAAAGATCTATTCAAGGTGGCATTCATGTTATACGCATTAGTAACGTTATTGTGCCCCACTTTGGGGCTGGTGATTGATTGAATGTATCTACTGGCTGTGAAAAAAGTGAATAAAATACAACACTACAATTGGGCCATGTTCTGCTTCACCAGGTTCGTTGATGCAATTAGAGCCTATAAAAGCCAGAGAAGCCGACACTTAGCAGGTTGTGTATTATTCATTGAGGTATGTGCGCTACAAATAATTACAGAGGTGAAACATTTTTATGTAATACAATATAAAATAGATATAATGTGGCGTGCATGTTTCATGAAGATGGAATTTTTGTTTGATCTGTGTTTCATTATCTTTGTGCAACATTGACTGATATATTTATATCAACTTAACTTGCGTGAAGGGATGATGGTAGGAGATTAATTGCAAGAATTTTTTCTTTGCAGTTGGTAGTCATACAAACGATGATACTGGGCTGCTGGATTGTAATAGATCAGCATAGGATCTTCAAGTTGATTATCAACTCAACCAATAGCTGAAACAAATAAAATGAAACCTAACAAACTCTCTTTGAAAGGGATAACAAGCTCACCACCAAAGTAAACACCAATGGGATATAGATAATTCACCACCCAAGGATGTAAACCAAGGATACAGGGCTTAAACTAACTCACCACTCTATGGAATCCACCAAGAGATACAGAGTTAAAGAGAAATCAGTATAAACACTGAAATTTCACTCAAATTTGAATTCAAAACTTCATGCCTTGAACACACAACTTTAGGACTTAAATAACTTGGAACAACCCTCCAAGCATAGGTAAAAGACAATAATTAAATGTGTTCAACAATTACAGCTCAACTAATATATGGACAACTCAATTATTGACTAAGACTCATAAGTAAACACATTAGGTAATAAAAGCACAACCAACTAAGCTAGAAATTCAAATTCCAACCAACTAAGCAATAAAATTCAAATTCTAGAGTAGACTTTAATGCACCATTAATTATGAACCAGCTATGAAGAGATAGCCATAAATTCCTACAGACAACTCCAAATGACACATTGACAAATGTGTTAGAAAGCTGACTTCAAGATCTTTTACAGCCATAAATCTTGACATTTAATTCTCTGCACATATACCAGTTCTTTTACGAAATTACCCCTCATTCTAGTTCATATGCACTCTTGACCATTGTAACAATTTGCACCCCTTGATGATCTCTCATGAATCCCATGGATTGCAACACTCCTGTGTCAAGCTCCCCTGGTTGAGAAAGACTCGACCTTGAGTCTTGGTTGTTGTTTTCACCAAGATAAGGACTAAGGTCAGAGACATCAAATGTGTTGGAAACACCGTAATGCTCAGGTAGCTCAACTTTGTAAGCATTCTCTCCAATGCGTTGTAAAACTTTGAATGGTCCATCAGCTCTAGGCTTCAACTTGGCATATTTGCCTGGAGGAAACCTTTCTTTTCTAAGGTGTATCCATACTAGATCTCCTTCTTTGAACTCAGCATACTTCCGATGTTTGTTTGCTGTAGCTTTATACTTCTCATTTTGCTTCAAAATCTTCTCTCGGACTTGTTCATGCAACTTCTTGATGTTCTTAGCCCTCTCCTCTGCATCACTGCTAAATTGAGTTTTGGAAGGAATAGGAGCTAAATCCAAAGGACTTATTGGATTCTAGCCATAAACAACCTCAAAAGGGCTATGACCAGTGGTTTGACTTGATGATCTGTTGTAAGCAAACACAACATGGGGTAAAACAAGATCCCATTGCCGTAAATTCTTACCAATATAACTCCTCAGAAGATTTCCAAAGCTTCTGTTGATAACTTCAGTTTGTCCATCTGTTTGAGGATGATGAGATGAACTAAAGGTAAGTGTAGTCCCCAGCTTTTTCCAAAGTGTACGTCAAAAATGAGATAAGAACTTTGGATCACGATCTGAGACTATGGTCTTAGGAATGCCATGCAATTTCACAATCTCCTTGAAGTACAAATCGGCCACATGAGTCGCATCATTTGTCTTGTTACAGGGGACAAAATGAGCCATTTTAGAAAATTGGTCAACCACCACCATGATTAAATCTTTGTTTCGCTGTGTTCTAGGCAATCCCACCACAAAATCCAAGCTAACATCTTCCCATGGATCATTAGGAACAGGTAATGGAGTGTACAAACCAGTGTTCTGCCCATGACTTTTTGCCACATGACAAATTGTACACCTCTTCACGTGCTTCATCACATCCCTTTCCATCTTCGACCAATAGAAGTTTTCCATCACAATAGCAATAGTTTTGTCTCTCCCAAAATGATCGCTAATGCCACTGCCATGTGCTTCATTAATGATTAATTCTCTCAAGGAACATTGAGGAATACATAATTGGTTTGCCTTGAGTAGATAACCATCCTGCAAAACAAATTGGTTAGATGAAAACTCATTACAGTTACTCCATTTTTTCCCAAAATGTGGATCATCCTTGTAAAGCTCTTTTAAAACCTCAAACCCAACAACATTCACTCGCATAGAGGTCAGCAAAGAATGTCTTCATCTTAAGGCATCAGCCACCACATTTTGAACTCCAGATTTATGCTTGATGGTAAAGTTGAAAGCTTGAAGAAACTCTACCCATCTGGCATGTCGAACATTAAGCTTCTGTTGGCTGTTGATGAACTTTAAAGCTTCATGGTCAGGATATAGAACGAATGGTTTTGGCAAGAGATACTGACTCCAATGCTTCTAAGCTCGACAAATAGCATACAACTCTTTGTCATAAGTTGAGTACTTTTTGCAAGATGCATTCAATTTTTCACTAAAGAAAGCAATTGGTCTGCCTTCTTGGCTAATAACAGCACCTGGAACAAGATCAATACAATACTGTATGTCTCTCATTGGAGGAAGGCCTGGTGGTATCTTATTTGGTATAACATCATGTTATTCTTCAAGAAGATATTTCATCTCCGGAGGTGGTTCATTACTAACTTCATTTTCTTCTAACAACAAGAACACATAAATTTCATTTCCCTTCTCCAACTCTCTTCTACATTCTGTTTGGGTAAGCAAAGCATTTCCCTCCCCTTTAGCAGGTTTAGGAACACATTCTAACTTCGAAGGTCCCAAAATAACTTTGATCCCATCTTTAAAGAATGTATAAGTATTCCTATAGCCATCATGCATTACTCTCCATGATAGGTGTCTATTTATGTATTACTTTTATATCAATTCGTCCATGTTTCTTTGCTATATTCCTTGGTATTTTTATGTTTTTGTGTGGTTTTGATGTTTGTAGGAGTTTTGGAGCAACTTGCACAAAAATGGAGTTAAACCCTTCATTTTCACCTCTGCTAGTCAGTGATCTTCTCGGATTTAATTGTATTGATATACAATGAACCCGACGACATATTATATACCGTTGGAAAGCTCTCGAAGTCTATTTCTGGAGAAATTTACGGTTTATAAATCCATTCAGTGTACCAAAAGTTGTAATCAAAACAGTGTGAGATGTATAGAAATATAATTCCACAAGTCACTGTAGAAGAGTATTTAAACACATTTTAGGGTTTTATTTTGATAACTTGAAGAGGGGAGAACGTGGAGGAGGCTACATCTTTGGATTTCTCTCATCTCTTGGAGTTCTTGAAGGAGATTGAAGGCTTGGAAAGAGAAAGAACTACAAATCCTAATAGATTTCATCAAATTTGCTAAGTTTCCCTTTCCCTCTCATTTTCTGGAATGTCTCCATATTGTATTGTATTTGTAATCTGTCTGAATATGTGTAACTAAATCTGAATTGGTTGAGGGTGATTTCAAAGCCCTTGATATGGTTTTTATGAATTGATTGTGCAAGAATTGTTATCCAATTCTCTAATTGAAGTTGCTTGTATTTTCCCATGTTTAATGCTTATGATTGCTTGCTGGATTGCATTTGGGTGGCCAACTGAATATAATCTGGATATTGTCTATTGCTAGACTAGAAATCTTGATCCGTAATTGTCTTGAATTTCTAATCCTTAGTAGCAAAATTGTGATCAGAGATTGCAATTGGAGGATACAACCTAAGTTAAATAATACGAGCTTGTGTGTTTATTGCTTAGATCAACCTATCTTTCTTATCGTAATGCATCCATTGAATTAAATTTAGAGAGCTTGTTCTAGGTTGTTTAATGGATAGAGATTAAGTAAAGAGCCTATTTTATTTAACAACAAAGCAAGGAAAGATTGGGATAACAGAGCTTGTTGTTATCTACGGTTGATAACTTCAATGCTGTAATTGGATGACAATTCTACGATTAATTCGCAAATCCAATCTTGTGGTAGAGAAGGATCCCTTAACCAGCTTTCTCTCATTGATTTTTCATTCGAATTAACTTTCTGTTTTGTTATTCTTCGTTTGCATTATTATTTCACTTAGTTAATCAATCAACAAAACCCCCCATTTGTTCTGTTGTGGCTATAAAATAACAAATTCAATTAGAATCAATCCTCGTGGGAACGATATCTTACTCATCATTTTATTACTTGTGCGACTAGTATACTTGCTAGTTTCGAACGTATCAAGTTTTTGGCGCCGTTGCCGGGGATTGATTTTCTAATCGATTTGTTATTTTGTTTTCATTGTTGATTCATATTTTCTTTGTTTTTTTTTTCTGATTGTTTGTGTTTAGACAACATGGCAGTAAACTTCTATCAATTCAGTAGCGGATTTGAGCCACAAGTACCATGGAGAGTAAATGAGGTAAGCACTCCGAACATTGAACAACAACTTTCTGAGCTAACCTCTCTTGTGGAAAACATGGCAGTAGGAGATATGCAAAAATCTTATGAATGTGGGATATATTCTACGATGGAGCATCCAATCGACATGTATCCAAATTTACAAGAAGAATATATGGAACAAGCCAATGCCATGGGTGGATTTCCAGGACAAACGAGGCAAGGGTATGATCCTTTCTCTAGCACTTACAATGCTGGATGGGAAGATCAACATAATTTCAGTTAATGGAATAATCAACCAATCACTCCAAATGTGATACCAAATCGGCCACAAAGTTTCAATCAACCTAGAGTGCAGCAACCATTTCAAATGCAAACACCACCAATGCCACATCCAGCACCGCAACCAGCTTCGCAAAACTCAGGTATGTCTCTCGAAGATATTGTTAATGCACTTGCCACTAACACAATGCAATTCCAGCAGGAAACTGGGGCAAGTATCCAAAACCTGGCAAATCATATGGGACAATTGGCCACTAGCATGAGCAAATTCGAGGGCCAAGGCTCAGAAGAATTATCTTGTCAAACGATGATCAATCCAAGAGAGAATTCTTGTGCGAAAACTTTGCAAAATGAAGAGCAATTAGATGTCCTGCCAAAGAAATCACAAACTGATGAAGGAGATGACACCACTTCCACCATGAACAAAACACTGACTTCTCAGGTAAATCCTATAACTCCCATTCCTTCATATGTTTCTCTTCCACATTTTCCTAGTAGATTTGCACAATCGAAGGAGAAACAAGAACAAGAAATCCTGGAAACTTCTCACAAAATCGAGGTAAATATACCACTTCTGGATGCTATTGAGCAAGTACCTCGTTGTTCAAAATTTCTCAAGGAGTTATGCACCAACAAGAGAAAGTTGAAGGG
>SNVD02000909.1:0-14029 GCA_013180625.2 Boswellia sacra | reverse complement strand
GCGAACGGTTGTCCCCTTCATCCATGAATATTTCCTCATGATTGTCAGCCATATTTTCTAAGGAAGACGATGTTTTTCTAACAAGTCTACCACTAGATGTTCGTGACCAAATTTTCATGCAAGAAAGAGAGAAGAAAAGAGAGGAAAAGATGAATACTCAAAAAAATAAAAAATTTAGATCAAGATGAGAAAAGAGAATACTTACAATTTTGTACGCCAATTTTTACCTTCCCCGACAACGGTGCCAAAAACTTGACACATCCGAAAAAGGATTGTCTCCCAAGTATAGGAGTGTCGAAGTAATAAAACCCAGTGAGATCGGGGTCGATCCACGAGGAAGGGGATTTTAGCGTTACAAATTATAAGATAAGAAAATATGATATGAATAATTCAAAGAAATGACAAGATAATATCAATAAATATGTAAGATGGTACGTGGTATTACCGACCATTCAAATATAAAACAAAAAGCAAGAGGAGGTAAAACCATCCATGGAAATAGGTGGTATAACCAACCATAGTAAATAAAAGAACAATTACATAAGGTGGTAGAACCTACCATAGTAAATAAAATAAAAAGTTCATAAACAATAGAATAATTAAAATACAAGAGGAATTAACACAATAACAATGAAGGCTAAGGTTAGGGGATCCGCCCTTGATAGTTCAAATAAGGATAATTAACCCATTTTAGTTATATGAATTATATTTGTTTCATTACCAATATTTATACCACTTCTTGTAAATGGGTTCAAGCATCCAATGTGCCAATCATCATATGTCTACAACAAATCAAGGTTCCTAACTAGATTCGTGTCGGTAAGGAAGAACCAACATCATCTAGAAAGGATCCAAGCATTTGATGTGCCAAGGATTGTCGACAATGGATCAAGACCTCCACTTTACGAGTGGTGTCAAGATTGATTAAGAATTTAAATATAAATCATATTGAATAAACATTATAAGATTAAGATTATTAAGCACATATTAAGGGTTAGAGAATCCTTATTTTCATATCAAGGGTTTCACACTTTCACCTTAGCAAAAGAGAAATTAGAAGAACATTATAATAGAAAGAAAATAAAATGCAAGAAAAAGGAAATTCATTAATAACATAAACACACAAAACACAATACAAGATCTTAGCCAAAGCCAAAATGTTCCAGCCAAGGCCAAGTTGCCCCAATGGGTCACAAGGCACCTCTATTTATAGATAAATCCAGGGGCAAACTTGTCAAATTACAAGGGCATAATTGTCAAATATTAGTTGTAAATATATTTGACAATTGGGATCATTAGGCACAGACTTTGACCATCATTTTTGACATCGAAATGTTGTGAATTTTAATCACATGTCTTCATGAAAGTTGTAGATATTTCTCTCATCTTTCTAGAACATATTGATTTGCACAATTTGGATACGTATTTTGAGAGATACGGTTCAAATACTGAGGCCTGGTCAGACTGGGCGGAGACTGTAGATGGGTTCACTTCAAGCCCAATTTTGGTCCACTAAGAGCCCGAATTTGATGATGCTTGTGAAATGTAATCTTGTAGACAATTAAATTAGCTTTCCAAAACATTAAGAATTGCACCATTATGATCTATAAATAGAGAGTTATGCCCATTTTACCGAACCTGTAACAAAACCAAAATTAAGAGAAATTAATTCCAAAGATGCAAATGCTACAAATATGCTTAAGTTGAGGAATTTAATGACACTATTAATGCAATATGATGAACTAAACTCTTATTAAACATGCATATTTAAGTGTTCATCAATAGGACATTAGCTGCGAGGGGTATTCATTTGATTTATGGAGGGGATAGTCTTGGGTTAATAGGGTGTGTGTCGACAGCTGCATCCTTAGGAGGAAGCAAAGTTCTCGGCATTATCCCTAAACCATTAGCTGTGCGAGATATCGTAGGCAACACAATCGGAGAAGAGTTACAGGTCTCTAGTATGCATGATCGTATTGCACATATGGTTGTTAAGTCTGATGCATTTATAGCTTTGCCGGGTGGTTATGGTACATTAGAGGAGATATTTCAAATCACCTCTTGGGCACAGCTAAACATCCATCGGAAACCCATTGGTTTGTTAAATGTCAATAATTTTTTTGATGGTTTGTTGTCTTGTCTTGATCAAGCAGTAGAAAAAAACTTCATCTCACAGTCGGCGAGGCAAATCCTGGTTACAGCTTCAACTGAAGGGGAGTTAATTGACAAATTACAAGCATTCGTCTATTCGCCTGATCCAACAATATCTTGGATAGATTGGTTTGGAGAAGGTGATAAGAGGCGTAAATTGGATTTAACGCTCCATTTGTAATCTCTATCTGCTAGTTTGCTTCATTTTCATTTACTTTCTCTTTATTGTGTTTATTTGAGTTTTTTTTTATGTCATTTCTTTTGAGTTTTTTTCAGGTTGTTTCTTTCACCGCAGGTAATATTTTCTAATCTTTGCTTTTAGAGTGGTGGCTTAAAAAGTTTAAGTTCTCTTGAAACGCATTCTGGATCTTTTCAATCCATAGTGGCTTAATAAGGAGGCTAACTTCTAAACTTTTAGACCCATTCTAACTGACTTGTTTTTGTTTGCTGACTTGTTGGACTTTGTTATTTCATGAGTAGGTTTAATTTTATGTAATTTAGAGTTGTTATGTATTTTTGTGTCTTTACCAGTTCTGACTAAAAAAAAATTGTGGAAAAATCTGAGAATGGCAGAATATGGGGGTTTCCTTAACTCTTGAAACGCATTCTCTCCAAATAAATCTGTAGTTTGTTTATTTCATGTTGTTTGAAGTGTCTTGTTTCTCATTTTGTTCTTTCATAATAAAGGTATATAGGCTGGAAACCTTAAGTCTGCGGGCTACTGGTCCTAAGGATTGTTGAAATATACAATCTTGACTCAGGTGTAACAACGCCACGTACCTCTTTTCTTGCATTTTGGGGGTCAATGATAAGATAATGATTGAATTAAGAATAACTCTTGGAAAATGATAAATGATGCATGGATCTGTGTGCTTGAAATATTTATTGGTTTTCGCTTTGCCTTTGATTCCTTGTGCAACGTTGAGCACTGAGCTATTATCACTGAGTTATTTATTCACTTAGAGAAAGTTTATGTAATTGAAATGTTTCTTCAGATTTCAATGAATTCTAGAACTTGTTTGATGGTTACTCGAGGCAAAATCCTAGACTGTGCACCATTGGGGAAATGATTTAGGCCATCTTTGGACCGTTTGAGCCTTAATAGCCAACCTTGACTGAAATTGATCCCTAGTTACACCTTTGAGCCTTTGTAAGCCTTTTTCTTTGTTAACTCACTAAAAGATTTCCTAACCTCAAATGAATTTGTTCCAAACAGTTTATCCCTTACCTATGCGCATGTAGATCATTCACAATTAAATTTTGAGCTATGTTCTGGTTTTGGGAAGTTAGAGGAGGTTGGGATGTGTAATGAGCAATACAAGTGAGTTCTATTGTGTTTAAAAAAAAAAAAAAAAGAAAAAAAAACCAATCTGTACTTATCGTCCACGTACTTACACATTGAGGACAATGTGTTGTTTAAGTATGGGGGAGGGGAAGTGTAATAAAAAAAAAGAAGAAAAAAAAAGAAAAAAAGAAGAAGAATAAGAGATCTATACCTGTCTCTTATACACATCTAGATGTGTATAAGAGACAGGTGTGGGGGTGTAGTTTTCTTTTGTTTTCTGCAAAAAAAAAAAAAAAAGAAAAAAAGATTGAGTGTTCTAAATAAGTTTGGGGGAGTAACCTAGTGAATTAAAATAAAGTTGTGTTATAGGGTTGAGCTCTACATAGTCTTGAATGATTTATGTGTTTGTGGGTGATTTGAGCCAAATTATTATCCCTTATCATACCTTCACCCAAGCCAAACGTTACAAGCTTAATAAAGTCCTACTTGATCCTTGGTGTTGTGCATGTCTACATTAATGGAGAGTGACTTGAAAAGCAGGCCTATGGAGTTTATTTATACACATATCCTCAATATTAAATATGATTCATTTTTATGCATAAACTCATCCGGGCTACAAGCGATTAGGTGAGAATGGCTCTACGCACACACACTTGAGGAATTGAAGTGAAGCGAAACTAATCCTTGAGATGAAATTCTTGATCAAGTGCATTATTTTGAAGTTTTCCTTGGGTTATAATTAAGTACAAACTTTGAGGCCTATTTGCAAGATGAAGCATTTGTGTGTTTTAATTTTTTGTTGATTCTGTTTCGGTTTAGTTTTGTTTCGTATCATTTTAGTTGCTCGAGGACTAGCAAAGTCTAAGTGTGGGGGAATGTGATAGGTGTCTATTTATGTATTACTTTTATATCAATTCGTCCATGTTTCTTTGCTATATTCCTTGGTATTTTTATGTTTTTGTGTGGTTTTGATGTTTGTAGGAGTTTTGGAGCAACTTGCACAAAAATGGAGTAAAACCCTTGATTTTCACCTCTGCTAGTCAACCATCTTCTCGGATTTAATTGTATTGATATACAATGAACCCGATGACATATTATATACCGTTGGAAAGCTCTCGAAGTATATTTTCTGGAGAAATTTACGGTTTATAAATCCATTCAGTGTACCGAAAGTTGTAATCAAAACAGTGTGAGAAGTGTAGAAATGTAATTCCACACATCACTGTAGCATGTATAATACGGGACACTGTAGCACGTTACTGTAGCAGAGTATTTAAACAATTTTAGGGTTTTATTTCACAACTTGAAGAGGGGAGAACGTGGTAGAGGCTGCTGCTCTGGAATTCTTTCATCTCTTGGAGTTCTTGAAGAAGAAAGGAAGCTTGGAAAGTGGAAGAACTACAATCCAAAGAGAATTACATCAAATTTGCTAAGTTTTTCCCTTCCCTTTCATTTTCTGGAATGTCTCCATGTTGTTTTGTATTTACCACGTTCTTAAACATGTGTAACTGAATCTGAATTGGTTGAGGGTGATTTCAAAGCCCTTGATATGGTTTTTGTGAGTTGATTGTGTAAGAAATTGTTATCAATTCTCTAATTGAAGTTGCTTACATTTTCCCATATCTAATGCTTATGATTGCTTGCTGATTGTATTTGGGGTGGCCAACTGAATATAATCTGGTTGTTGTCTATTGCTAGATTAGAAATCTTGATCAGTAATTGTCATGAATTTCGAATCATTAGTAGCAAAATTGTGATTAGAGATTGCAATTGGAAAATACAACCTAGGTTAAATAATCCGAACTTGTGTGATTATTGCTTAGATCAACCTATCTTTCTTATCGTAATGCTTCCATTGAATTAAACTTTAGAGAGCTTGTTCTAGGTTGTTTAATGGATAGAGATTAAATAAAGAGCTTGTTTTATTTAACAACAAAGTAAGGAAAGATTGGGGTAACAGAGCTTGTTGTTATTTACGGTTGATAATTTCAATGGTGTAATTGAATGACAATTCTATGGTTAATTCACAAATCCATATCTTGTGGCAGAGAATGATCCCTTAACCAGGTTACTCTCATTGATTGTTCACTCCATTTTACTTTGTGTTGTATTATTGTGCATTTACATTAATATTTCATTTAGTTAATCCATCAACAAAACCCCCCCTGTTTAGTTAATTGTTGCTGGAAAATAACAAATTCAATTAGAATCAATCCTCGTGGGAACGATATCTACTTATCACTTTATTACTTGTGCGACTAGTATACTTGCTAGTTTCGAACGCATCAGTTTTTTTTAGTATTTTTAGTTTATTCTATGATCTTGTTAGACTGCGTCGATAGTATGGTGTGAAGCAAAGGATTATGGATTCACCGACTGCTTTCAGTCCTGGGAGACCGTTTGCTCATTATCTAGAGCGTGTGAAAGATTCTTGGTCACATCGCACCATTGAGAGGAACCTATTCCATGATCTTAATTTTGAGACAAATGGTCGGTGTAAGGATTGGGTGACCTTTCAGGCTTCCATTCTTGATCCTAATGTTCGAGCTAGACGGTGTCGTGAGTGATACGGTGAGCCTATTCGTAGTCTGTTGAAAAGGCAAAGGTGACATTGTTAGTTTCTTGATTGGCTTAGATTTTTGATATTTTCCTTTTGTGGTTATGCAAAATAATAGGATATTTCAAAAGGCATATTTGTTCTAAACAATCTCATTTCATTAATAAAAGTACAATCTTTTATTCTTCGAACAATATGTGCATAATGAGATAACTCCTATCATTAATCAGCCATTTTTTTCTTTTTTTATTAATTATTTTTCCTCTCGCCTTTTTTTTTATACATAATACTTCTTCAGCCTGCCCATGCTGGTGGGCTCAGTGAACTCATTCCCTTTGACAGAATGATGGCTCTGCCGGACATGACCTTTGTCACAATGAATGGACCTTCCCCATTGGGTTTGAACTACCCTCTTGGATCAAACACAACTGGTCACGCTAGCTTAAGGACCAACTCTCCTTCTTTGAATTTCCTTGCCTTTCATCTTTTGTCAAAAGCTCGAGCAACCCATTTTTGGTATAGTTGCATGTGATACCTGGCTGATAGGTGTCTATTTATGTATTACTTTAATATCAATTTGTCCATGTTTCTTTGCTATATTCCTTGGTATTTTTATGCTTTTGTGTGGTTTTGATGTTTGTAGGAGTTTTGGAGCAACTTGCACAAAAATGAAGTAAAACCCTTCATTTTCACCTCTGCTAATCAAGCAATTTCTCGGAGTTGATTGTATCGATATACAATTAACCGGATAACATACTATATACCATTGAAAAGCTCTCGAAGTCTATTTTTTTAGAGAAATTTACGGTTCACAAATTTATGTAGTGTACCGAAAGTTATGATAAAAATGGTATGAGAAGTGTATATTTGTAATTCCATATATCACTGTAGCATGTTAATAAATACGGGACACTGTAGCAAGTTACTGTAGCAGAGTATTTAAACACATTTTAGGGTTTTATTTTCATAACTTGAAGAGGGGAAAACGTGGGAGGAGGCTGCATTTTTGGATTTCTCTCATCCCTTGGAGTTCTTGAAGGAGAAAGAAGATTTTGAAAGAGGAGGAACTACAATTCCAAGAAGATTCATCTACAAAGAAGATTTTCAAAGAATTTGCTAAGTTCTTTCTTTCCTTTTCAATTCTGGAATTTCTCTGTATTGTATTTGTTATTTTGATTGAATATGTGTAAATAAATCTGAATTGGTTGAGGGTGATTTCAAAGCCCTTGATATGGATTTGGTGAGTTGATGGTGTAAGAAATTGTTATCCAATTCTCTAATTGAAGTTGCTTGTATTTTCCCATATCTAATGCTTATGATTGCTTAGTGATTGTATTTGGAATGGCTAACTGAATATAATCTGTTGTTGTCTATTGCTAGATTAGAAATCTTGATCCGTAATTGTCATGAATTTCCAATCATTAGTAGCAAAATTGTGATCAGAGATTGCAATTGGAAAATACAACCTAGGTTAAATAATCAAAACTTGTGTGATTATTGCTTAGATCAACCTATCTTTCTCATCGTAATGCTTCTATTGAATTAAACTTAGAGAGTTGTTCTAGGTTGTTTAATGGATAGAGATTAAATAAAGAGCTTGTTTTATTTAACAAACAAAGTAAGGAAAGATTGGGATAACAGAGCTTATTGTTATCTACGGTTGATAATTTCAATGGTGTAATTGGATTACAATTCTATGTTAATTCACAAATTCATATCTTGTGGCAGAGAATGAACTCTTAACCAAGTGTCTCTCATTGATTTTTCAATCCATTTAACTTTGCTTTGTGTTATTCTTCATTTGCTTTCGTATTAAGTTTAGTTAATCAATCAACAAAACCCCCCCTGTTTAGTTTATTATTGCTGGAAAATAACAAATTCAATTAGAATCAATCCTCGTGGGAACGATATCTACTTATCACTTTATTACTTGCGTGACTAGTATACTTGCTAGTTTCGAACGCATCACTGGCCTTTATTCTTTTCTCATCAATCAAGGCCAATTGTTCATGTCTATTACAAATCCACTACTCGTCACAAACTTCTACTTCAATCAAAACTCTCGCTTATTTTATTTCTATCTTGATGGTTAGGACCGCTTCTGGACCATATACTAACGAGAAGGGTGTCATGCCTGTCGAACTTTTGGGTGTTGTTTTATAACCCCATAACACCAATAGCAACTTCTCTGCCAAATCTTTATATGTCTCTACCACTTTGGCCAACATCTTTTTGATGTTTTTATTGGCTGCTATTACTGCTTCATTGGCTTGTGGCCTGTACGGAGACGACTTATGATGTTCGATGTACTTCTCGAGCAAGGCTTTAGTTTCTGCCTGAAAATGCACTCTATTTTTAGTCACGACATGGTGTGGTACTCCAAATCAGTGTATGATATTCTTCTCGATGAACTTCGCCATCTGTTTTACCCCTAACTTGCTATAAGACTCAACTTCTATCCATTTAGTGTAGTAGTCAATCGCTACCACCCTATATTGATGCCCATTGTTGATGGCCTTATTTTGCCTATGATGTCGATGTCTCATGCAACAAAGTAGTCTTGGAACCGAGGCGAGGCGGGTACGGGGTGGCAGGTACCCAGCCCAGCCCCATTGTAAAGGGGCAGTGGGGCGGGGCGGGGCAAAAAAAAATTAAGCGGATCCAGACCCGCCACGCCCTGCCCCTAAATATTTTTATCCTTACAACACACCCCTGTAATATTTATATTTTTGCAACTTCGTCCCCCTATAACATTTACATCTTTGCAAATAACTCTATTCTTAATTTCTCATCATATCATTTATAACAATGATCATTTTTTAACAATTATAAAAATAATAAATCTTCAAACTAAAATCAAAATGGCTATGTATTATCATTTGATTTTATTAGTAATAATGTTACATACTCTATTAGAGATAATGTTAAAAGTGTATTAGTGCTTGTAAACTAGTTAACAATTTTTTAAATAGTTGATAATACAATTAAATAATTTTTCAATAGCATGTTGATTTAATTTCAATCTAATAATAGTAATAATATAATTGGCATATACCAATTAATTAACATTATAAATATTTATGAAACGTTAATAATTTAATTCTTTAATTTAAATTACGATAAATCATATATTTAAGGTAGATTATTTTAATCATATTTCTATTTACATATTTAGAAAATAATATACTGATTATATTAAAGGTATACATTTTGAAAATAATTTTGTTAATATTGCAATAATTTAATAAGTACTTAGTAATCTATATCAAGATTGTATATGTTATACAAATTTAATTACTATAAAATACAAATATTTAATTACCATTTGATTTTATTAGTAATAATGTTACATAATCTATTAGAAATAACGTTAAATGTGTATTATTGCTTGTAATCTAGTTAATTGACAGTTTTTCAAATAGTTGATAATACAATTAAATAATTTTTCAATAGCATATTGATTTAATTTCAATCTAATAATAGTAATAATATGATTGACGTATACCAATTAATCAACATTATATATATTTATGAAAGATCAATAATTTAATTAATTAATTTAAGTTACAAGAAATCATATATTTAAGATTATAAGATTATTTTTATCATATTTTTATTTACATATTCAAAAAATATATATATATTACATTAAAGGTATACATTTTGAAAATAATATTGTTAATATTGCAATAATTTCATTAGTACTTAGTAATCTATATCAAGTTTGTATATATTATACAAATTTAATTACTATAAAATACAAATATTTAATTACCATTAATTGCAACTTGATTATATTAGTAATGATGTTACATACTTTATCGAAAATAATGTTAAAAGTGTATTATTGCTTCTAAACTAGTTAATTGACAATTTTTCAAATAGTTGATAATACAATTAAATAATTTTTCAATAGCATGTTGATTTAATTTCAATCTATTAATAGTAATAATATGATTGACATATAGCAATTAATTAATATTATATATATTTATAAAATATTAATAATTTAATTAATTAATTTAAATTACAATAAATCATATATTTAAGGTAAAAAGATTATTTTTATCATATTTCTATTTACATATTTAGAAAATAATATATTGATTATATTAAAGGTATACATTTTGAAAGTAATCTTGTTAATATTACGATAATTTAATTAGTACTTAATAATCTATGTCAAGATTGTATATCTTATACAAATTTAATTACTACAAAATACAAATATTTTAATTACCATTTGATTTTATTAGTAATAATGTTACATACTCTATTAGAAATAATGTTAAAAGTGTATTATTACTTGTAAACTAGTTAATTAATAATTTTTTTAATAAATGATAATACAATTAAATAATTTTTTAATAGCATGTTGATTTAATTTCAATCTAATAATAGTAATAATATGATTGTCATATACCAATTAATTAACATTATATATATTTGTGAAACATTAATAATTTAATAATTAATTTAAATTATGATAAATCATGTATTTAAGGTTATAAGATTATTTTTATCATATTTCTATTTACATATTTATAAAATAATATATTGATTATATTAAAGGTATATATTTTAAAAATAATCTTGTTAATATTGCAATAATTTAATTAGTACTTAATAATCTATATCAAGATTGTATATATTATACAAATTCAATTACTATAAAATACAAATATTTTATTTTGTTATTATAACATGACTAAATTGATGTTAATATACTAAAATATGTTAATTATTAATTAAAATGCAACTTTTGTTAAAGTATTTGCATATTGTTTGTAAAATTCCTAAGAATTCACATACATGAAAAGTTTAACAAATATAATCCAAAAAATTACTTAACAGTCCTAAAATTTTAAAACTTTGTAAATACACCCTTAAATCTTACGGGGCGGGGCGGGGCGGGTCAGCGGGTCCAAGAGGTTGGACTCGGACCCACCCCGACCAGGGTAAAATAATTTTGCATTAGACCTGCCCTAATGATATTCCAGACCCGCCTCGTTTGTCTAGGGCCTTGGACCCAACGGGCCAAATGCCCAAGCCTACAACAAAGGGCTGTAGTGCAGTCATCCCTTGTAGTTCCAATGGTGGCTGGTGAATCAAATTTCTATTGATTTGACATTGGTGACACTTCTTCACAAATTGGACACAATTTATCTCCTTGGTTACCCAGTAAAAGCCTTGCCTCATAATCTTCTTCGCAAGCACTAGCCCATTCATGTGTGGCCTGCATACACCATTATGGATTTCTTCCACAAGCCCTCTTGCTTCTTTCTCCACACAACTCAGTTGTATCCCTTTTGGCATTCTTTTGTACATCATCTTGTGATGATAAGTAAATTGCTAGGCCAACTTTCACAACACAGGTCTATCCTTCCCGTTGGCCTCCTCAGGCAAAATCCTCTTTTCTGAATATCTCTTCAAGTCATAGAATCATAATTTCTCATCCACTTTAATTTATGTTACATAAGGTTCCATATAACAAGGACCCCATGCTTGTGATATCACTGTTGGTCCACCAATAATTCCTGTGTGCTCACCCAAATTGATGCCAGCGAAGCCAATATATCGGCCATTTGATTGTCACTTCTAGGAAGATGGGTGAAGGTGTACTGCTTGAACCTCCCCATCAACCTTCTATCGTGTTCAAGGTAGGGTTTTAGCTTCCCTTCTTATAAATCCCAATTTTCTTTGGCTTGAGAGATGACCAGTTCTGAATCTTCCAACACTTTAACTTCGTCAATGCCCATGGCAATCACCACTTCTAAACCAAAGGCACGAGCTTCGTATTTGGCCATGTTGTTTGTTACTCTGAACTCCAACTTCTTGGAAGACGGGATGACTTCTTCAGTTGGTGATACTAAAATAACTCATATTCTAGCACCATTGCGATTAACAACTCCATCAAAGAACATCCTCCATCCCACTATCGAGATTACCCCCAACGATTCATTTAGGAATTCTAAATCCCATAGCTCATCATCATCGACTGGGTTTGCAGCTAAGAATTCTGCTACTACTCTTTCCTTGACGACCTTCTTAGTGACATACTCAATGTCGAATTCTGACAATTATACTAGCCATCTAGCTAACTTCCCCACCAATGCTAGTGCTTCATAAAGGTACTTCATCGGATCCTCCTTCGAGACAGCCTTAATTTTATAAGACTAAAAATAATGCCTCAACTTCTTTGAGAGCCAAACTATGGCTAAGCACATTTTCTCTACGTAGCTACACTTTGCCTCATACAGTAGCAATTTCTTCCTGAGATAATAGATGGCATGTTCTACACTATTCTCATCTTCTTGTGCTAGTATAGGACCAATGTCCTCCTCCTCAAAAGCCGAGTAAATAATGAAATTTTTACTAAGTTTAGCGGTCTCAAAACTGGTGGATTCTGCAAGTACTTTTTAGTTTTCTCGAATGCCTATTTGCATTGATCATTCCATTCCACTGGCTGATCCTTCTTTAAAAGTTTGCCATTCTGTAATAAAGGTCGTCTTCAACTTATCATCGATAGCCATCATTATCTGGTTGTATCCAAAAAACCCATCTACAAAAGAGCACATTACACTGGCAACAGCGCTATCCACCAGTACGTCGATGTGAGGCAAAGAAAAATCATCCTTTGGTGAGGCCTTGCTCAAGTCTCGATAATCCATGCACATTCAGACCCTTCTATCCTTTTACAGTACTAGCATGATATTGGCTAACCATTCTGGATACTTTACCACTTTTAGAAACTTAGCTTTAATTTGCTTAGAGACTTCCTCTTTGATTTTCTGAGCCCATTTTGGTCTCATCCTTCTCAGTTTCTACTTAACTGGCTTTATGTACAGATAAGTCAAAATTGTATGCTCAGCAATGCTTCTCTTGATTCTACGCATATCATCACAGAACCAAGCAAAGGCTTCTTCACATTTCTTAAATAACTTTTCAAATCTCTCTCTCTTCGGGAGTTGTGTCAAGTTCAATGCATATATTCTTAGGTTTTTCAATTGTACCAAGATTAATGTCATGAGTTTGAATGGTATGAATTTCAAATATGCTAGTAAAATTCAAATTATGATGCACAACACCATTAAGAAAGACATCACACAAGTAAGCAAAATATTGTTGATTGCATTAAACTTTGAAACATAAACAATGTCCTCTTTTTCAAAGAGGTTAGGTACAAACACATCTTCATAAGATACATTCTTAATTCCTTCTTTGATGAAAGTAGCAAGGTCGATGGACAGGTCCATTGGTGGTGTTTGTTCTTGAGGCTTCTTCTCTTTGATGGTCATCTTTTCCATTTCTCCAACCAAGTCATTCCTCTTAGAGACTCCTGCCTGAAGGATATCTCTGAAGATCTCAAATCTAGGCTTCAACATTTCCTCAAAAGCCCATGATTTAGCAGCCCCCACGTACTTCATATCTTGGGCCTTGACGAATTTGATGAATCTCTCTTTCCTGGCTTCAACGTCTTCTTCTTCCCCTTCAGATTCATAGTCCAACCCTCTTATAGAAATCTAGCCTTCGAAATCTGGAAAAGATGGTAGGCCACGTCCATTTCTCCCTAGCCCAGTTCCTAGCAAGTACCCTTGTTTCTTCATTATTCCAACTATAATTGGGCTGACTTCGTCAATCATGGCTACAGGAAAGCCACCCGGGTGAGGTATTTCTCCAACCTTTACACTCAAAGCAGTTGGTGCAACTGTTGATGCTGCATGAATGGTTATGATCTCCCCTTCGATGTTGAAATGAATTTTTAGATGTAAAGTGGAAGGAACCCCACCAAACAGATGGAACCATGCTCGTCCCAACAACACAACAAATGTGATTGGAATGGCAAGGACTGTGAACTTCGTCATGACTTTGATTGGCCCAGTCTTCACTAAGCCTTTCAAAATCCCAATAGCACTCCTCTTCGAGTCATCGTAAGGCTTGATCACCATCTCACAAGGCTCAAGTTCATCTTCACTAACCCTGTATTTGTGTAATATCTTCATAGACATAATATTGATGGTAGACCCATCATCCAA
>SNVD02000908.1:0-14037 GCA_013180625.2 Boswellia sacra | reverse complement strand
CCAGATTATATTCAGTTGGCCAGTCGAAATACAATCCAGCAAGCAATCATAAGCATTAGATATAGGAAAATACAAGCAACTTCAATTAGAGATTGGATAACAACTTCTTGCACAATCAACTTACAAAAACCATATCAGGGGCTTTGAAATCACCCTCAACCAATTCAGATTCAGTTACACATTTTTAAGAACGTGGTAAATACAATACAACATGGAGACATTCCAGAAAATGAAAGGGAAGGGAAAAACTTAGCAAAATTTGATGTAATTCTCTTTGGATTGTAGTTCTTCCTCTTTCCAAGCTTCCTTTCTCCTTCAAGAACTCCAAGAGATGAAAGAATTCCAGAGCTGAAGCCTCTACCACGTTCTTCCCACTCCTCACGTTATGAAATAAAAACCCTAAAAAGGTGTTTAAATACTCTGCTCAGTAACGTGCTACAGTGTCCCGTATTATACATGCTACAGTGAGTGGGAATACATTTCTACACTCTTACACGTTGTTGATTACAACTTTCGGTACACTGAATGGATTAATAAACCGTAAATTTCTCCAAAAAGTAGACTTCGAGAGCTTTTCAACGGTATATGATATGTCATCGGGTTCATTGTATATCAAAACAATTAAATCCGAGAAGATGGTTGACTAGCAGAGGTGAAAATGAAGGGTTTTACTCCATTTTTGTGCAAGTTGCTTCAAAACTCCTACAAACTCAAAACCACACAAAACCATAAAAATACCAAGGAATATAGCAAAGAAACAGGGAGAATTGATAGAACAATGATATATAAAGAGGACACTTACATTCCTCCTTCCTTGATTTGCAAATCGCTAGGAAAAGGGGAGGAGTAAAGTATGAGGAATAGGGTTTAGATTTACCTTAGAAGATGATGTTTTATCATGGTGGAGTGGGTGCATCCCTCATCAATTTGTGATTTCTTTGGTGGAATATCTAATTGTTTCCCACTTATCAAAGTTACAGCACTAGCATTCTCTCTTGGATTGATCACCGGCTGAGAAGGTAATTTTCCTGAGCTTGGACTCTCAAATTTGCTCATGTTAGTGGCCAATTGTCCCATTTGATTTTCTAGGTTTTGGATACTTGCCCTAGTTTCCTGCTGAAATTGCATTGTGTTAGTGGCAAGTGCTTTAACAATATCCTGGAGAGACATAACTGAATTTTGTGGAGCTGGTTGTGGTGCTGGTTGTGGTTGTGCTTGAAATGGTTGCTGCACCCTTGGTTGATTGAAACCTGGTGGTCGATTTGGTATGGCATTTGGGGCAATTGGTTGATGATTCCCATATCTTAATTTAGGGTGATCTCTCCACCCAACATTGTAAGTATTGGAGAAAGGGTCATACCTTTGCTTTGGTTGTCCTGGAAATCCACCCATGGCATTGGCTTGTTCTGTATCTCCTTCTTGCAAAGTTGGACACATGTCAGTTGGATGGTCTATGGCAGAACATACTCCACATGCATAAGATTGCTGCATATGTCCTATAGCCATTTTTTTTACAAGAGAGGTAAGTTCACAAAGTTGATTTTCAATATTTGAAGTACTTACCTCATTTACTCTTTTTGGTAGTTGTGGCTCAAATTGATTGCTGAATTGTTGGGAGTTCGCTGCCATGTCACTAATCAAACGTTTTGCAACGTTCGGTGTTTTATTAACTAGTGCTCCACCACTAGCAGCATCAATGATACTCCTTTCCATTAGTAAGAGACCCTCATAGAAATATTGAATTAGGAGTCCATCACTAATTTGGTGGTTTGGACAGCTAGCACATAACCTTTTAAATCTCTCCCAATATTCATGAAGTGATTCTCCATTGTGTTGTCGAATGCCACTAATATCTTTTCTAAAATTTGTAACTTTCGAGGCTGGAAAGTATTTCTCCAAAAAGAGTTTACTCATCTCATTCCAAGTGGTAATGGTACCTGGTGGTAGGTAGTATAGCCAATCTTTTGCCGAACTGCTAATGAGAATGGGAAAGCTCTCAATTTAATTTGCTCTTCAGAAACGCCGGTTGGCTTCATACTTGAGCATACCACATGAAATTCTTTGAGGTGTTTGTTCGGATCCTATCCTGCAAAACCATGAAATGTAGGCAAGAGATGAATCAGTCCAGATTTAAGTTCAAAATCTATCTCAAAATTGGTGCTTATGCATAGCAGTTGTTGACAATAATTGGAGCCGCTAACTCCTTAAGAGTCTGATCGTTTTCCATCGCCATTGCTTCCGATTCAGATTTGATTGAACTGCAAGAAGATGGGAGGGAAGTATGTCGTGCAAGGTCAAATTCTGGCGGTGGAGTTGAAATTGAACAATTTAGTCTTAAATTCGAGGATTGGAGAAACTCCTTAATTCTCTTAAGTCGTTGATCCGCTTCTCCCCCAGACATAAAAGCCTAAACACAAACAATCAGGAAATAACAATCAAGAATCAGTAGTAAAAACAGAATAACAAATTGATTAGAAAATCAATCCCCGGCAACGGCGCCAACAACTTGATGCGTTCGAAACTAGCAAGTATACTAGTCGCACAAGTAATAAAGTGATAAGTAAGATATCGTTCCCACGAGGATTGATCTAATTGAATTTGTTATTTCCAGCAACAATAAACTAAACAGGGGGGGATTTTTGTTGAATGCTTTACTAAATGAAATAAGAATGCAAGTAAAGAATAACAAAACAGAAAGTAAATTTGAATGAAAAATCAATAGGAGACACTTGGTTAAGAGTTCATTCTCTGCCACAAGATATGAATTTGGTAAGAAACATAGAAATTGTACATCCAATTCAGTGTTGGAAGTTACCAACAGTAGATAACAAAAAAGCTCCGGTACCCCAATCTTCCTTACCTTTATGTTAAAAAAACAAGCTTTTATAATCTCTATCATTTAAAACAACCTAGAACAAGCTCTCTAAGTTAATTCAATGGAATCATTAACGTTTTTTTTGAGAAAAAGGATAGGTGATTCTACGCAAAAATCACACAAGTTGGAGTATTAAACCTAGGGTTGTATTTTCCAATTGCAATCTCTGATCACAATTTTGCTACTAATGATTAGAAATTCATGACAATTAC
Source organism: Boswellia sacra (assembly GCA_013180625.2). NCBI lineage: Eukaryota > Viridiplantae > Streptophyta > Magnoliopsida > Sapindales > Burseraceae > Boswellia > Boswellia sacra. The sequence continues at coordinate 10,950 of SNVD02000908.1, read as the reverse complement.
GGATCAGGATTTCTAATCTAGCAATAGACAACAACAGATTATATTCAGTTGGCCATTCCAAATATAATCAGTAAGCAATCATAAGCATTAGATATGGGAAAATACAAGCACTAAATTAGAGAATGGTAACAATTTCTTACAAACAATCAAACCACAAAATCCAATATCAAGGGCTTTTAATCCACCCGCAACCAATTCAGATTTAGTACACATATCAATCAGAATAACAAATACAATACAGAGAAATTCCAGATTGAAAGGCAAAGAAAGAACTTAGCAAATTCACTTATGAACATCTCTTTGTAGATGAATCTTCTTGGAATTTTAGTTCCTCCTCTTTCAAAATCTTCGTTCTCCTTCAAGAACTCCAAGGGATGAGAGAAATCCAGAAATGCAGCCTCCTCCCACGTTTTCCCCTCTTCAAGTTATGAAAATAAAACCCTAAAAAGTGTTTAAATACTCTGCTACAGTAACCTGCTACAGTGTCCCGTATTATACATGCTACAGTGATTTGTGGAATTACATTTCTACACTTCTCACACTGTTTTGATTACAACTTTTGGTACACTGAATGGATTTATAAACCGTAAGTTTCTCCAGAAAATAGACTTCGAGAGCTTTCCAACGGTATATAACATGTCATCGGGTTCATTGTATATCAATACAATTAAATCCGAGAAGATCATGACAGCCAGAGGTGAAAATGAAGGGTTCTCCATTTGTGTGCAAGTTGCTCCAAAACTCCTACAAAACATCAAAACCACACAAAACATAAAAATACCACGGAATATAGCAAAGAAACATGTGACGAATTGATATAAAAGTAATACAACCACTAGGACAACTATCAAAAAAACTAAACTGAGATAAAATTGTTGATCAAGTGCATTATTTTGAAGTTTTCCTTGGGTTATAATTAAGTACAATCTTTGAGGCTTATTTGCAAGATGAAGCATTTGTGTGTTTTTAATTTTTGTTGATTCTGTTTCAGTTTAGTTTTATTTCATATTGTCGTAGTTGCTCGAGGACTAGCAAAGTCTAAGTGTGGGGGAATTTGATAGGTGTCTATTTATGTATTGCTTTTATATCAATTCGTCCATGTTTCTTTGCTATATTCCTTGGTATTTTTATGTTTTTGTGTGGTTTTGATGTTTGTAGGAGTTTTTGGAGCAACTTGCACAAAAATGGAGTAAAACCCTTCATTTTCACCTCTGCTAGTCAGTGATCTTCTCGGATTTATTGTATTGATATACAATGAACCCGACGACATATTATATACCGTTGGAAAGCTCTCGAAGTCTATTTTCTGGAGAAATTTACGGTTTATAAATCCATTCAGTGTACCAAAAGTTGTAATCAAAAAAGTGTGAGATGTATAGAAATATAATTCCACAAGCCACTGTAGCATGTATAATACGGGGCACTGTAGCAAGTCACTGTAGCAGAGTATTTAAACACATTTTAGGGTGTTATTTTCAGAACTTGAAGAGGGAAAAACGTGGGAGGAGGCTGCATTTCTGGATTTCTCTCATCCCTTGGAGTTCTTGAAGGAGAAAGAAGATTTTGAAAGAAGAGGAACTACAATTCCAAGAAGATTCATCTACAAAAAAGATTTTCAAAGAATTTGCTAAGTTCTTTCTTTCCTTTCAATTCTGGAATTTCTCTGTATTGTATTTGTTATTCTGATTGAATATGTGTAACTAAATTTGAATTGGTTGAGGGTGATTTCAAAGCCCTTGATATGGATTTTGTGAGTTGATTGTGTAAGAAATGGTTATCCAATTCTCTAATTGAAGTTGCTTGTATTTTCCCATATCTAATGCTTATGATTGCTTACTGATTGTATTTGGAATGGACAACTGAATATAATCTGTTATTGTCTATTGCTAGATTAGAAATCTTGATCCGTAATTGTCATGAATTTCAATCATTAGTAGCAAAATTGTGATCAGAGATTGCAATTGGAAAATACAACTTAGGTTAAATAATCTGAACTTGTGTGATTATTGCTTAGATCAACCTATCTTTCTCATCGTAATGCTTCCATTGAATTAAACTCAGAGAGCTTGTTCTAGGTTGTTTAATGGATAGAGATTAAATAAAGAGCTTGTTTTATTTAACAACAAAGTAAGGAAAAATTGGGATAACAGAGCTTGTTGTTATCTACGGTTGATAACTTCAATGCTATAATTGGATTACAATTCTATGTTAATTCACAAATTCATATCTTGTGGCAGAGAAAGAACCCTTAACCAAGTGTCTCTCATTGATCTTTCATTCAAATTAACTTCTGTTTTGTTATTCTTAATTTGCATTCTTATTTCATTTAGTTAATCATTCAACAAAACCCCCCTGTTTAGTTTATCGTTGCTGGAAAATAACGAATTTAATTAGAATCAATCCTCGTGGGAACGATATCTACTTATCACTTTATTACTTGTGTGACTAGTATACTTGCTAGTTTCGAACGCATCACTTATTCAGCCATTATGGATTAAAGAAATCCAGAATGCGTTTCAAGAGAACTTGAACTTTTTAAGCCACCACTCTAAAAGCCAAGATTAGAAAATATTACCTGGGGTGAAAGAAACAACCTGAACAAAAAAAACTCAAAAGAAATGACATAAAAAAAACTCAAATAAACACAATAAAGAGAAAGCAAACGAAAATGAAGCAAACCAGCAGATAGAGATTACAGATGAGTGTTAAATCAAGTTACGCCTCTATGCCTTCTCCAAAACAATCTATCGAGCTATTACGGATCAGGCGAATAGACGAATGCTTGTAATGTCAATAACTGACTGCCGTTGAAGCCGTAATTCAGGATTTCTGCCCTGCCGACGGTGAGATGAAGTTTTTTTTTACTGCTTGATCAAGAAAAGACAACAAACCATCAAAAAAATTATTGATATTTAACAAACCAATGGGTTTCCGATGGATGTTTAGTTGTGCCCAAGAGGTGATTTGAAATATCTCCTCTAATGTCCTAACACCGGGCATAAGCTATTAAATGCATCAGATTTAATGATCATAGTGCAATACGCTCATTGTTATATAGAAACATGGAACTGACTTCCCCATGGTGTGCCTGACGATATCTCGTTACAAGCTACAGGTGTTAGGGATAATGCCGAGAACTTTGCTTCCTCCTAAGGATGCAGCTGTCGACACACACCCCATTAACCCAAGACTACCCCCTCTGTAAATTAAATGAATACCCCTCGTAGCTAATGTCCTACCAAGATCAAGAGCTGCTGTTGTAAACTCCCCATCTTTACCAAATTACGATCGACAGAATACACATATATTTTGGAATCGTCGAATTGGTGCTTTCTCCATTTCTAAAAGTGCTCTAAACTTGTGTAAGACAATGATGCAGGTTAGGTATTATGCAATTAAAGTGCAAGACAGGTTAAAAATGACATTTCAAAATATGCAGCATGGATATATACACACGTAAAACTCTCAAAATTGACACATGGGAACATAATTTCGGTGGGAGTTGCTCGATGCAGATTTATCGCCCCAAGATTTGAAAAAATGAGATATGCTTTCGGCGAGGTTTGACAAAACCTACACACTTGTCTCCCACGTGAAGCGTGGAAAATGGAGATACACTTTAGGCGGGGGTTGACAAAACCCCCATACTTGTCTCCCACGTGAAGCATTAAAAATGGAGATACACTTTCGGTGGAGGTGGACAAAACCTCCACACTTGTCTCCCACGTGTACTTATGCCATAGGGTAGTCATATGGTTTGTCAAAAAGAAAACTTGAAATTAAAACAAACAAAATCAACAAACAACAACAACACAAAAAAAACATTGATAATCAGATCAAACGAAACAAGAAAAAAAATTGACAACAACAACACACATTCAAATATACAAGTAATTGTGATTGTGGCTCACATCTTCCTCTGGTTTTACGTCCAGTAATGGCTGAAACGCCTTCTATGAGTCGGAGATTTGCTTCCCATCCAGTTTTCTTATAAACTGGCAAACAGGGTCGTTTTTAGTCAGCTTCCCTAGACTATAATACTGCAATTCATCACGAAATTGTGTCCATAGATTAAGCAATTCACGCTGAACAAGTCCACAAGAATGTGACTCGAGAGTTAACAAAACATGATCCAGCGACTCATTACTCAAACCATTCTTAATAAATGAAAGTTTATCTTCTCTATTCCTGGACGCAAAACCTAATGAACGACAAGTCTGGTTACAATTTCATCTAGCACATTTATAACATACTGTAACCTTTTCGCTCTTCGCCTCTTGGCGTAGTAGCTCTTTCCTAGACCAGGCATGGATTTTGTGAGATTAATGTCCGGCTCACCGGACAATCTCACCTTGGCTTCGATAAGCCATCGGATATCAGCAGGCACATTTAGAAGCATCAATGCCCAAAGTCTAGTCATCCGTACTTTATAAATTTTAAACACAGCATTTTGAGGAAGTGAAGGGAAACATTTACGAAGGTTCGACAAAAAGATATCGGCATCCATTGGAGAGAAGAAAAGGAGAGATATTACCGATAATGAGATTGAGTTTGTTCTTCTCCAAGATGTGCACGTTTCAAACCTCTCCCGAACAATGGGCCTTCACAGTCTGTTTCGCGTGTTTCCTCAAATCCTGTTGCCACTAAATGAGCTCCAAAGCCCCTACAGAATACTAAAATTTTAAACAAAAGAAAGGAAAAGAAAAGAGCAAAAAGGAAACTAAAGACACATAAAAGAGATAACAACACAATAGCAAACAAAAGTCAAAAACAAGTAAAAAATATAAAAACAAATGAGACAGATGGCAAAGAGAGATAAAAACTGATCAATTTGATGGCCTACGAAAGGAATCTCCTTGAGACACAAAAATCGATCATTAGTACCTCATTTTATTTTTCTTTTCTTTTTGTAGTATTTTTTTAAAAAACACCGGGTTTCCGCCTCCCAATAAGCGCTGGTTTAAGTCTCAGCCGACGTGGTTCAATCATGCGTAGGGTTCAATCTTCGTTGTGCTCTCTAGGGTCTTGGACTCCTTCCCACAAGATACGGTTCCCATGCATATGGCTGGGCCCTTGGATGTACAAACAACCGTCACCCCAATAGCTGTTTTGTGATCTCCTAAAGCTATCGGTACGAGTCATAGTTTCTCTTCTGTAGTGGTGCAAGGCCCATTTCTATTTTAACTGGCAAAGGATCATTCTTATCCAAGAATCCATGCTTCAAATGATCTGGAAGAGGCTTAAGCTCCAAGGTAGGGGCTTTCATCATAGAAGGCAGAAGTTTCACATTAGAGAAAGGAAATTGAATGCACGAAACATATCAACCATTGTGGTGATATGCTATGGTCTCCTCATCCTAAGATCGCCACAGCTTCCTCATGTCCTGGGGACTTGTATCAACATTATTGTTACTTGTATTTGCCGTCCCTATGTGATCACTAAAACCACTTCCAATCCATCCCTTGTGCAGTTAACTCAAAATGTGTCTGTGCAAAGATCAATAAATCAACTGCTCCCTCTCTTCTAAAAAAACAGAATGCAAGTCACTAGGGTACCTCATTGTCTCAAAAATATTGAAACGAAACACTTCGCCATCGAATTCCATGGTGAGAGTGCCATCATGAACATCAATCTTAGTTCGAGCAGTTTTCAAGAATGGTCTCCCCAAAGAAATCGGTGTTGGATTGGGAGATGTCTCATCCTCCATTTCCAGAACATAGAAGTCTGCTGGAAAAACCAATTGATTTACCTGTACAAGCACATCTTCAACAACTCCTTTGGGATATGCATTAGAACGATCAACAAGTTGAATTACAATACCAGTTTTCGCAAGGGGTCCAAGATTCAAAGAAGCATAAATAGAATATGGCATGACATTAATAGATGCTCCTAAATCTAACATAGCTCTTTCAAACTTGGTATTACCAATGGTGCATGGAATGGTGAAAGTACCTGGATCTTTGCATTTCGGAGGAATTTTTCTTTGCAATACAGCTGAAACATTTTCCCCCACACTTACCTTCTCATTTCCTTTCAACTTTCTCTTGTTGGTGCATAACTCCCTGAGAAATTTTGCATAACGAGGTACTTGATTAATAGCATCCAGAAGTGGTATATTTACCTCGATCTTGCGAAAAGTTTCCAGGATTTCCTGCTCTTGTTCCTCCTTCTTTGATTTTGCAAATCTGCTAGGAAAAGGTGGAGGAGTAACATATGAAGGAATTTGAGTTTTAAGGTATACCTTAGAAGATGATGTTTTGTTCATGGTGGAAGTGGTGTCATCCCCTTCATTAGTTTGTGACCTTTTTTGTGGAACTTGTAATTGCTTTCCACTTCTCAAAGTGATTGCACTAGCATTCTCTCTTGGATTGATCACTGTCTGAGAAGGTAATTTTTCTAAGCTCTTGCTCTCGAATTTGCTCATGTTAGTAGCCAATTGTCCCATTTGATTTTCTAGGTTTTGGATACTTGCCCTAGTTTCCTCCTGAAATTGCATTGTGTTAGTAGCAAGTACTTTAACAATGTCCTGGAGATCCATACCTGAGTTTTGTGGAGCTAGTTGTGGTGCTGGTTGTGGTTCCATTTGAAATGATTGCTGCACTCTTGATTGATTGAAACCTGGTGGCTGATTTGGTATGGCATTTGGAGTGATTGGTTGATGATTACTGTAACTTTGGCTTGGTTGTCCTAGAAATCCACCCATGGCATTGGCTTGTTCCGTATCTCCCTCTTGCAAAGTTGGACACATGTCGGTTGGATGCTCCGTGGTAGAATATACTCCACATACATAAGATTGATGCATATGTCCTACAGCCATTTTTTTTACAATAGAGGTAAGCTCAGAGAGTTGTTGTTCAATGTTCGGGGTACTTACCTCATTTACTCTCCTTGGTAGTTGTGGCTCAAATTGGCAGCTGAATTGTTGGGAGTTTGTTGCCATGTCGCTAATCAAACGTCTTGCAACATTCGGTGGTTTATTAACCAGTACTCCACCACTAGCAGCATCAATGATACTCCTTTCCATTGGTAGGAGACCCTCATAGAAATATTGAATTAGGAGCCCATCACTAATTTGATGGTTTGGACAGCTAGCACATAAACCTTCTAAATCTCTCCAATATCCTGAACGTGACATCTCCATTGTGTTGTCGAATGCCACTAATATCTTTTCTAATATTTGTAACTTTCGAGGCTGGAAAGTATTTCTCCAAAAAGAGTTTACTCATCTCATTCCAAGTGGTAATGGTACCTGGAGGTAGATAGTATAGCCAATCTTTTGCCGAATCTGCTAATGAGAATGGGAAAGCTCTCAATTTTCTTGCTGCCTCAGGGAAAAGCCGGTTGATTAATACTGAGGCATCATACCACATGAAATTCTTTGAGGTGTTTGTTCGGATCCTCTCCTGCAAAAACATGAAATGTAGGCAAGAGATGAATCAGTCCAGATTTAAGTTCAAAATCTATCTCAAAATTGGTGCTTATGCATAGCGGTTGTTGATTAATAATTGGAGACGCTAACTCCTTAAGAGTCTGATCGTTTTCCATCGCCATTGCTTCCGATTCAGATTTGATTGAACTGCAAGAAGATGGGACGGAAGTGTGTCGTGCAAGGTCAAATTCTGGAGGTGGAGTTGAAATTGACCGATTTAGCCTTAAATTCGAGGATTGGAGGAATTTCTTAATTCTCTTAAGTCGTTGATCCGCTTCTCCCTCGGACATAAAAGCCTAAACACAAACAATCAGGAAATAACAATCAGGAATCAGTAGTAAAAACAGAATAACAAATTGATTAGAAAATCAATCCCCGGCAACGGCGCCAAAAACTTGATGCGTTCGAAACTAGCAAGTATACTAGTCTTTTTTTTTTTTTTTTTCTTTAGCAAAGTAATAAAGTGATAAGTAGATATCGTTTCCCACGAGGATTGATTATAATTGAATTCGTTATTTTCCAGCAACGATAAACTAAACAGGGGGGGTTTTGTTGAATGATTAACTAAATGAAATAAGAATGCAAATTAAGAATAACAAAACAGAAGTTAATTTGAATAAAAGATCAATGAGGAAAATCTGGTTAAGGGATCCTTCTCTACCACAAGATATGGATTTGCGAATTAATCATAGAATTGTCATCCAATTACAGTATTGAAATTATCAACCGTAGATAACAACAAGCTCTGTTATCCCAATCTTTCCTTACTTGTTGTTAAATAAAACAGGCTCTTTATTTAATCTCTATCCATTAACCAACCTAGAACAAGCTCTCTAAATTTAATTCAATGGATGCATTACGAAAAGAAAGATAGGTTGATCTAAGCAATAAACACACAAGCTCGGATTATTTAACTTAGGTTATATTCTCCAATTGCAATCTCTGATAACAATTTTGCTACTAATGATTAGAAATTCAAGACAATTACGGATCAAGATTTCTAGTCTAGCAATAGACAATATCCAGATTATATTCAGTTGGCCACCCAAATACAATCCGTAAGCAATCATAAGCATTAGATATGGGAAAATACAAGCAACTTCAATTAGAGAATTGGATAACAATTTCTACACAATCAACTCACAAAATCCATATCAAGGGCTTTGAAATCACCCTCAACCAATTCAGATTTAGTTACACATATTCAATCAGAATAACAAATACCATACAGAGAAATTCTAGAATTGAAAAGGAAAGAAAGAACTTAGCAAATTCTTTGAAAATCTTCTTTGTAGATGAATCTTCTTGGAATTGTAGTTCCTCCTCTTTCAAAATCTTCTGTCTCCTTCAAGAACTCCAAGGGATGAGAGAAATCCAGAAATGCAGCCTCCTCCCACGTTTTCCCCTCTTCAAGTTATGAAAATAAAACCCTAAATGTGTTTAAATACTCTGCTACAGTGACTTGCTACAGTGCCCCGTATTATACATGCTACAGTGACTTGTGGAATTATATTTCTATACATCTCACACTGTTTTGATTACAACTTTTGGTACACTGAATGGATTTATAAACCGTAAATTTCTCAAGAAAATAGACTTCGAGAGCTTTCCAACGGTATATAACATGTCATCGGGTTCATTGTATATCAATACAATTTAATCCGAGAAGATCACTGACTAGCAGAGGTGAAAATGAAGGGTTTTACTCCATTTTTGTGCAAGTTGCTCCAAACTCCTACAAACATCAAAACCACACAAAAACATAAAAATACCAAGGAATATAGCAAAGAAACATGGACGAATTGATATGAAAATGATATATAAATAGACACTTATCAACTACACTAATACAATGAACAAAAACGTGCTATCAAAATGCAGTATTTGGCTATACAAGTTGATGAATGTCCTGATCACCAACACTTGTACGTTCAACAACAAAATTTTTTTAGCATTTGGCCAAACTTGCTTTGGCTATACTATTTAAGAAATGTCCTCGCCAACATTGATACATATTCAACAGAAACGTGCTTTTAGAATGTTGTATTTGGAAACTTGCTTTGGCTATACAAGTCATTAAATTTCCTCACCAAGACACCAATATATCTACGATCAATAAAATCATGCTCTTCAGCTGCTGCATTTGGCAAAACTTGCTTTGGTTAGGTTAGATCAGGACAAATTTGTAACTATAAGCAAATAACATTTTTTACTCTATTCTATGGTAAGTGAATTGCATTCATTCCTCCTTCTCTCCTCTTAAAACTTTCATTATGCATATTGAATAAGGTTAACCAAATTCTGACTTTTAGGTAGGTTTTATTTAAAAATGGAATAATACTAGTCTTATATACTTTTTATACAAATTTTTAACACAAATTGATTTGCCATAATATGATTGGAGTAATAATAATATATAATTAACCTATTTACTAAAGAGTGATGATATGTGAATACATAAGTAATGATATATCAATTATGAGCTTGTAGACAAGGTTTGTAAGTGAAGCACTACTCTTAATCATTTTTGTCCATTGATGGAGTTATTTACCACCAAATAAATATTTTGAAACACATATTAATTTATTTAAAATATTACCATAACATCTCTATGATCATTTACTAATGAGAACAAGAGTATAATTAAAAAAAAAAGGAATACTCTGTATAATCATTAATGCAAACAGTAATGCTTTGCATCCTAACTTTGTATCTCAATTTTGTATCCCAACTGAGGTGGCAATTGACATGTCAATTTATGTAAATTGTCATATCACACCTATTTTAATTAATCAATTAACACTTTTTTTTATGAATTGACATATCAGCTGCGACCTCAATTGAGATACAAAATTGAGATATAAAGTTGAGATATATAGCATTACTATTAATGCAAATCATAACACAAGGGAGTTCATAAAAGTAAGTATGGGATGAAGTAAGCGGTAAGGCAAATACAATTCACATAATGAGTGACTTTGTTCATTTTTTTTAAGGATAACTCAATTGGAAATGGTACGTGTAATCAAATAAAATTATTCTGTTTTAAAACATTATTTTCTTTTTTCTTATTTCATAAAGTTTTAAATTACTTCCACATCTCGATTTACTCTATAATAAACAGAAATATTATATTAGAATCACCAAATGTCTTATGTACGACTGGTTCTAGTTTTTGGAAACACTTCGATTAGACCTTGCATTTGTTGGATTTTCCAGTAGGTCGTCGAATTCAAATTTCAAATTTCAAAATTTAAAAATGATTGACAATTTCACTGTTGCATCATTACAACATATTTTAATAATTTAACATATATTAAGACAATATTTAATGAATTTAATATGCCAGAAATAACATATTGTCAAATTCATGAAAAAGCTATTAGCCCTAAGGCTACATGATAATTTTGATGATAACAATACACATTGATTCATTGTGATTTACTAACATGTTTATTTATGTGCAAGAGTAATATCATTGAAATAATTATAAAATCAAGAAGAGGCTTATTAAAATGAAG
>SNVD02000907.1:0-142197 GCA_013180625.2 Boswellia sacra | reverse complement strand
TAAATTAAATATTATTTTTATACCAATTTAAATAAATTAAATATAAATAAAATAATTATAACTTACAATTAAAAAATATATAATCTTCCTTATATTTAATTTATATAAATTTAATAAAAATAAAATAAAAATCATACAAAAACCTTAAAAATAGCTATAGTTAAAGTTCTATAAATTTTTATAATGTAGTTTACATAACAAGAATATTAAAAAAAATTAATATTCTTGTATAGTGTAGGGTAATGCGGTGATTTTTCTCTACATTAAATAATGTAACATATGTTACATTAAATTATGCAGTACATTATTTAATACAATGTAAAGTTTGTTCCAAACATAAGTATTATATAAATTAATACAGTGCAGAGTTTTTATACAGTACAGTAGGGGCTACCAAACATGCCCTAACATCTAATACTTTTGAGGCAAAAACAAAAATTTGACAAATCAATGATTCTAGGGCAATACGGCGAAACCAGTTAGCAATACTGAAATGCTCGCTTAAAATTCAAATATTATAATTCTTCATAATACCTTTTGAACTATATTACAATCTTCTAATGCAAACTTGGTTCCGATAAGCACTTAAACAATATTCAAAATGGCAGCGGTAAGCATGGTGAGAACATAGATAACCCAAGTAGCACATTTGAGGGGCGGAGGAAATGGAATCGAAATGGTGTAGAAGACTGTTGTGACAGCCATGAAACCCACAAGTTTTTCCAGTATTTGAGACGGTTTAGGGAATCGTGCGCTGATCAATTTTGCAATGAACAGCAAGGCAAATATAAGCAATATAGCGAAAGAAAGTATGTGGAAGGACAAGGGCAGTTGGAAATGATTCTGGACATATTGAAGAGCGATTTCGAGGGCTGATGTAAAACAAAATGTCATGATTATGTTTTGCCATGACAGATCAGGCCGTAGCTGCACTTCTGGACCGGTAGCTGGAGAAATTGGAGCCTCCGTGTTGGAATTTGATCTTCTAGACCGAAGCTGTAGAGTAAAGTTTTTAACTGAAACAAAGGACTGCTTCACACATGGAGGAATTCCCATCACTCTCTTTTAACTGTCACTTGAGAGTTTCTATAAACCCAGCCGTGGTTACACTATATACCACGCTTAGCAAACAGTAATTACATTGATATTACTGTAATATCCTTCGATGGTTACCCTTGGCTATGCAGGACAAGACGGTGCAAAAGGACTGGGATTGAATAATTTTGATTATGCAACGCATTAATTGCAGTCAAATCATGGGAAGCTTCCCACGGTTTAACATCGTACAACTTGCAAACTTCAATTTTTTATTCAAAGTTTCGCCACTAAACACCCAACAAAATGAAGAAATAAATAATTAAATATTTAGATCATTAATAAAAATTAGTTAAATATTTAAAGAAAAATCAATCATCTAAATGAATAATAAAATTATCATCATGAATATTTAAACAATTAATTTAACATAAATATTTACAATTTTAAAGATAATTTAATTATCATAGATTTTTTATTTATATTGATTTAAATCAATTAGGATAAAAATTGAATTTGTTATATTATATTTTTTTATCTTTCATTTAATAAAATATTGTACCAAAATTTAATAAAACAACTAGAATATAAATGAAACTATATCCGGTCATTATAAAAGAGTAGAATTTGTTTATTACTAAAACTATACTATCTTTATTTTTTACTTTTTAATAAAATTATTTACTTTTACAATCTCATCTTAATAATAGATGATTAAGTAATTTAATTTTTTATTAAAATTGGGGTGTTAAAAGTAGATTAGGTGTTGATATAGCCCCATCCGATAGTTATATATCAATTTTAATCTAATTTTGATCATCAGTGAAACGAAAGGATGTTGGAGGAATTTCATTGTGATAAAATTAATGAAAGTTTGATTGTCATAAAGTCAGTGTTCTATTTTTCTTTCTCTAAGAGCCTTTTCTCATAGATGCGCTCATCTGTTATTTCTTAAACCGTTAAACAATCAAAGCATGAAATGAGATGGGTATTTAATATATATGAGTAATATTTTAATTATAACTTATTTATAATTAATTTATTTTATAACTCGGATTAACAAAATATTAATGGATAAATAGTTATCATATTATGTAAATTAACATCTTTTATTTTTTTATTTTTTACTCATTTAATAATATTTTATTATTTTAAATTATAAAAAATATTGATTATAGATTATAAAAATAACATTGCTTATTCAATATAATCAATATTAATGTGGAAGAGAGTCTATCGCTTAAGCTAATTAAATAAAGGGGAGGTCAGAAATCGATTATGTGAAAATGTTGTTAGCCTCAAAAACGCGGGCCATGGTGGAAGGAGGGCGTGACTCTGCCAGCTACGCCGAGATTTTTGAAAAAAATTCGCTAAGCGATTGAGATTTTTTGACAAATAAGCCTTTGTGATTCGATTAAATTTTATAATTGAAACCCAATAATTTTGCAAGCTAACTTTGTCTCCCTACGCCTACACAAGCGTTAATTAGTAACTCATATAAGATTGACTAATTTTTTTGATGAGAGGGCATCATACGATAACTTATGACGTATTAAATACATCACATTAAGTAAAGTGATGTAGTATACTAAGTACATGTAAGCATTTTTCACAAATTAATGATATTTCTATCATTTAATTGATTGTAAATATTAGAAATTACTAAAAGAACAATGTTAAATCTACAATAAATTCTACAATCAACCACTTAAAATCTAAGTATACAAAAATTCGTTGAAAAAAAGAATAAATAATAGAAGTTACAATCTATGATATGATATTATATCTCTAATCAGATTTTGTACTCAAATTGCAGGAAGAGTTGGATATAAATAAGGATGTCAAATTTACCCGATGGGGACAAGTACCCCGCTCCGTGGCCCGAAAATACTGGGGCAATTGCCTAGAATTCTGGAAATTTAAGTCAGGGACAGGGAGAACTTTTTCGGAGATTGCTCGGTGCCGGGCCGGGGCCAGGGATCATGCTCCCCGACCCTGAATTAATTAAATAAATAATTATTTTTTTAATTTATACTCAATCTACATATAATTTAGGCCCACATCAAATAATTTCACAACTAGCCTAAGATGTCCAACAACTATAAACTAAGTCCAACTCAATTAAATTATCAATTTACTATTTACTCAAAAAATGAGGGACAGCGGACCAGGTGGCTTATCAATTACTGTCTAATTCATTATCTTAAAAAACATGAAAGCAAGCATATGCAGCCAAAGAGGTTTGAATCTGAGTGCTTAAGGAAGGAAACACGCAAAGACACCACCAGGCTACACATGACTATTAAACAAAACTTGGAAATTAAATATAAAATACTATGATTACATGTAGAAAATTAAAACAAAAAACTGGGTACATATCCGGAGAATTGAACTCGTTGGCCCGGGGATTAAATTCTCCTATCCGGCCCCGTACCCGAAATTTTAGGGGAATTTTTCGGGGATGAGGATCAAAAAGCCATCCTAGGACCCGAGCTGGGAACCTCAATCCCCAGTCCAGCCTTGGGTTTTTGACATCCCTAGATATAAATTGATCTAAGTGCAGTATTATTTTTGCTATAATGCAAGAGATCAGAAAAATCAAATATTCTTACAATATATTAAAATATTTTCAAAAGATAGGAAAAGAGTTTTAAAGGTCTCTCTGTTAATTTTGTGGAGATAAGAAACATTATCATAGAAAAAGATAATTTTTAAACATGAAATATTGCATAGAAGTATTAGTGAAGTTACCGTTCGAGTCTCATATTAACCAAACACTTGAATTCAATTTTCTTCTCTCTAGAGACTTATGCTTCTTTCTGCTTCAACATTTTCCACTCACTACTGCTAACTAAACACCTTTAAGGAGTTAAATTTTGATATTTAATCTTTGTATTATAGTCTTTTGCTACTTTTATTTCCTTTTAATGAATGTAAAGTCTTCTGAATTTTATCGTAACTTGTTAGGGGATTTAACATAGGGACCCCTTGTTTTAGTCAGTTTTCATTTGGTAACATTTGAACCCACAATTATCGTCAATAGGTAGAAAATCCCTTTCAATCGGTTACTTGACTTGCGCAAAGTCATATGTACCCCTCCTTTAAATTATTAAAAAATGATGATTCCATATGAAATCATCTAAAAATTGGGAAAAACTCCAATACAGTGGCTGTACCGGTTCAGCTACTGTTTATGTGTGTAAAAATCTTAAATACATTGTAAAAATCGTAAACGAATGAATAAAAATTATATGTAAAAAAAGTGTACAAAAATTATAAATGAAAAACATGTAAAAGTCGTAAATACGATTTTTTTCAGTTGGATTACGATTTTTAAAAATATATTTACGATTTTTATACGCTATAATATAACAACTGCATCGATATAACTACTGTACTGTCACACGACTCCTAAAAATTATCTCGTAGTTTGCATGTGATGTGTTTGCCTGTCCCATCATTCTCTCTTTTAACTGTCAGTTAAGAGTTTCTACAAAGCATGGTTGCATTGTATACCACGCTTAAAACAGTAACCACATTGATATTACTGTAATACCCTTCGATCGGAACGCTTGGCATGCAGGACAAGACAGTATAAAAGGAGTGGGATTGAATAATTTTGATTAACCGGCGTGTGGATTATTTTTCCATTAATTGCAATCGAATCAGGCGGGGTTCGCTGTGGGTTAACATCGTGTAACTTCCCTAGCTTATATATTTGATTCAAAATCTCACCACTAAAATATTTAGATAATTAATAAAAATTAGTTAAATATTTAAATAAAAATTAGTCATATAAATGAATAATAAAATTATTATTATGAATATTTAAATAATTAATTTAATATAAATATTAACAATTTTAAAAATAATTTTAATTATCATTTATTATTTACTTATATTGATTTAAATAAATTAGGATATAAATTGTATTTATTATATTATAATTTTTTTTATCTTTCATCTAATAAAATATTTCACCAAAATTTTAATAAAATGACTGGAATATAAATGAACCTATATATCCAGTGAATATAAAGAAGTAGAATTTGTATGTTACTAAAACTATACTATCCTTATTTGTTACTTTTTAATAAAATCATTTTTTTTAATCTTATCCTAAATCATAATGTAATTTCTATTAAAATTGGGGTTTTAAAAGTAGATTAGGTGTTAATATAGCTCCACCCTATAGTTATTTATCAATTTTAATCTAATTTTGACCATCAATGAAAGAAGGAATTTTAAAGGAATTTTATTGTGATAAAATTCATGAATGTTTCATTGTCATAAAGTCGTGTTCTATTTTTTCTTTCTCTAAGAACTTTTTCTCATAAATGCACTATCAATTATTTTTTGAATTGTCAAACAATCAAGTATGAAACGGTATGGATATTTAATATAAGTAATATTTTTAACTTGTTTATAATTAATTTATTTTACAATTCGAATTGATAAAATCAATAATTATTTTATTATGTAATTCAATATCTTTTATTTATTTTTAATTTTTACTCATCTAATAATATTTTATTAATTTAAATTATAAAAAATATTGATTATAAATTAATTATATATATAATATTACTGGCTTAATATAATCAATATTAGTGTGAAAAAAGAGTGTATCGCGTGAGCTAATTAAACAGAGGGGGAGTCAGAAATCGATTATGTGAAAATGTTGCTGGCCTAAAAAACGTGGGACATGGGTGGAGAGGTGGCGTGACTCATACAGCTGATGCATAGATTTTTGAAAAAAAAATTTGCTAAGTGGTTGAGATTTTTGACAAATAAGCCTTATGGTTTGATTAAATTTGATCACGTAAACCCAATAATTTTGCAACGAACTTTATCTCCCTGCACCTAAACCAGCGTTAATTTGTAACTAATATAATATCGACTGATTTTTCCAATAAGATGATATCATCAGATGACAGACAATTCATGACTTATTAAGCACATCACATTAAGTAAAGTAACGTAGTATGCTAAGTACATGGAAGTAATTTTCACAAATTAATGATATTTTATCATTTAATTGATTGTGAAAATTAGAAATTACTAAAAAAATAATTCAATATCTACAATTTAATTCTATAATCAATAGCTTACAACGTGAGTCAAAAAAATTTATTGGAGAAGAAAAAAATAAGAATAGATAATAGAAATTACAATCTATGACATGATAATTATATCTTTAATAGAATTTTGTCACTCATGTTACAGGGACGGTTGGTTACAAATAAGTTGTCGATGTAGTATTATTTTTGCTAAAATGCAAGAGATTAGAAAAATAAAATATTCTTGTATAAATATATTAAAATATTTTCAAAAGATAGGAAAAGAGGTTTAAAGGTTTCTCTTTTAAGTTTATAGAGATAAGAAACATTATTCTTAAAAAAAAGATATAATTTTTAAACTTCAATTTTTAAATCTTATTTTTATTATTTTTAAATGGTATTTGGGTCTTTATGTAGTTAAACTGTTAAGTTAATATTTAACATGATGATTTATGGTAGTTATTAGCTGTTGTTTATTATGAAATTTGTGGAAACTATCTAAATTTGTCTCTGACTTGGGAATCAAACTGACATGACCCACCCCTAGCTACACGGATAAATCGTGTTTAAAGCTATTCACTAAGAGAACGATCTTTCAATTAACTGTCTCCCTACACTTTTTGCTCTCCCACTCTGATAAAACTATTCATAAAATAATTATTTCTAATTTAGGTCTTTTATGTAAAATACTCAGAAAATTTTTGATGAAAAACCGGCAAAGTTTCCTCTATAATTTGAATAAAACCCCCTACAAAAGAATTTATATTTTTACACTTCTAAAATATTTCTCATCTCAACTTCTTTTAGGACTTTCGTCCTTATCAACCACAACATACTAAAAAATAAATAATTTATACTCAGCTTACTTAATATTTAAAAATTTATACAAGATACATAAAAATGAAATGCTTTTAATGCATGAAAAATTATTATACATCGTGTGACCTTCCTTAGTATCAGAGACAGCTTAGCACCAAACCTGTAGCACGTGGTTGGAAAAAAGAATAGGAAAAGAATGAGCCGAAGGCTCAGTGAGTGGACAAAATTTATTCCATAAAATATTACTTTCTTTCTTTTATACAACTCATTTCTTGAATGAAGCTTTATGTTCTAAAATCTCATTTTTTTAAAACAAAATACAACATTTAATCACTTTTAAAAGAAAATCAGTAAACTTTTCTTTCCAAAATAACGTATAAACGACTATTTCTTCTCAACTTTCTTTATAAACTTTATTCTTATAAAACAACTGTAAAAATTTATTAACCCTTTGTAAAGTAAATACTTTATATAATTCCTTAACTTACTTACCAAAATAACTTAATATTCTTAAATTATATAAGCAAATCACTAACGTACCTTTACTTTGAACCCTTATTTAATCTCGTTTATAGTGCAAAATGATTTTTAAAAATAAAATCATCGCTTTAGTTATTTACTACACAAAACATAATTTTCTTTAAAAATCTTCTTTCAAAAGAAACTTTTATGAATAATGCTTCTTTCTCAAATTAACTCATATATGAAGAAATTCAGATAGCTCTGTCTATGCAATGTTAAAATATTTAAAAAAATATTTTATTTTTTTATCCTATCCTAAATCACAATTTAATTTTCTATTAAAATTGGGGTGTTAAAAGTAGATTAGATATTGATATAGCTTCACCATGTAGTTATTTATCAATTTCAATCTAATTTTGACCATCAATGAAAGAAGGAATTTTATTGTGATAAAATTCATGAATGTTTCATTATCATAAAGTTGTGTTCTATTTTTCTTTATCTAAGAACCTTTGCTCATAAATGTGCTATCCATTATTTATTAAACTGTCAAACAATCAAGCAATATTTTGATTATAATTTGTTTATAATTAATTTCTTTTACAATTTGAGTTGATAAAATGAATAATTATCATATTACATAATTTAATATATTTTATTTATTTTTATTTTTATTTATTTAATAATATTATATCAATTTAAATTATAAAAATATTAATCATAAATTAATTATAAATATAATATTAGAAGAGTAATATAATCAACATTAACGTGAAAAAGAGTCTATGGCGTAAGCTAAGTAAACGGAGGGGGAGTCAGAAATCCATTATGTGAAAATGTTGCTCGCCTCAAAAACGTGGGACATGGGTGCAGACAGGACGTGACTCGGATCGGACAGTTATGCCGAGATTTTTCAAAAAAGTTCGCTAAGTCGTTGAGATTTTTGACAAATAAGCCTTGTGGTTTGCGTAAATTTGATGACGTAAACCCGGTGATTTTGCGAGCTAACTTTGTCTCCCTGCACCCGGCCAGCGTTAGTCAATAACTAAAATAATATTGACTAATTTTTATAATAAGATGACATCATCAGATGGCATGACGGACAATTCATGACTTATTAAACACGTCACAATAAGTTAAGTGATACAGTATGGTAAGTACGTGTAAGTAATTTTCACAAATTAATGATATTTTTATCATTTAATTGATTGTGAAAATTAGAAATTAACTAAAATAATAATATTATATCTATAATTAAATTCTATAATCAACCACTTACAATCTAATTCTATAAAAATTTATTAAAGAAAGAAAAAAAAGAATGAATAATATAAGTTATAATCTATGACATGATAATTATATCTTCAATATAATTTTATCACTCATGTTAGAGGAAAGATTGATTATAAATGAGTTGTGGATGTAGTATTATTTTTATTAAAATTCAAGAGATTAGAAAAATCAAATATTATTATATAAATATATTAAAATATTTTCAAGAGAAGGGAAAAAGAGTTTTAAAGGTTTCTCTTTTAAGTTTATAGAGATAAGAAACATTATTATTAATAAAAAAAGAGATAATTTTTAAACTTTAATTTTGAACTTTAATTTTTATTATTTTTTAATGGTATTTTGATCTTTATGTAGTTAAACGGTTAAGTTAATATTTAACACGATGATTTCTATCAGTTATTAGCTGTTGTTTATTGTGAAATTTGTGGAACTATCTAAATTTGTCTCTGACTTGGGAATCAAACTATCTAATTCCATTCTTCTGAGTTGGACATGGAGAGAAAATGTAACATGTATCTGACGTCCACATCAAATACAAATCAAAATACGTTTAGATTTGCAATTCACACCAAGATTTTCTCTTCTATGAATTTTCTCTTAACTTAGCATGACACGAGAAGTTAATTTTATCCTTCTAGAGGGTTTGTTTCTTTTGACTTTAAAACTTATGGAAATAGATCTTTATTGGAATAACTTGTAAAAGTAGAGCGTTTTACAAAAAAAATTATTGGTTATTTGATTGGATAAATATATAAGTACTTATTACTGTTAAATTATCAAAAACAACTTTTTTTAGAAAGGAAGGTAAGAAAAATCTTTTAAAATATGGTAATGGTATATTCGATATTTTACAATTTTAAAAAAATCTCAAAAAGTGTTTTTCCTAAAAACATTAATTTTGAACTTCTCTTAAACGACATAAAATAGCTTCTTTAATAATTCATAAGTTCTTTTCGGGTGGTAGCCAAACAACCTAAAAAAAAAATTAGAAGAGTTTTTGACGTTAAAAAAAGCTCTTTTAGCCAGTAGTAAAACCAAAACAAACGCGTTGAAAAACGTCATTTTTTTAACATTAAAAAAATTTATGAGCGGATTTCTTTCAGTTTCTCTATTGACCAAAAGTTCTTTTTTTTTTGTTAAAAGCTCTTTTAATTTTATTTTGTATCGTTTGATTGTAACTTAGAAAGAGCTTAGAGATGATTAAAAAAGCTATTTATATCTTTCGGGAGAAGCTTAAAATTGAGACTTTTAGGAAATGCCCTTTTTGAGTTTCCTTTTTTTTATATTTTAAAATATCAAGGATAATCTTATTTAATTTTAAATACTTTACCTTATTCTTTCCTTCTAATAAAATTTTATTTAAATAATTCAATTATAATAAGTGTCTTTATATTTATTCCGTCAAATAAATAATAAATTTTTAATAAAAATTCTACTTTTAAAAATTCTACTAAAAAAATATTATTTCAATAAATCTCACTTGAAGAAAGCGAAACAAACAAACTCTTAATCGAGTTAGAAATTGGATTGGACCTGACCCAATTCGTTGTTCTGTTGCTTTTCCTTGGGCCCATGAGGATTTCATTCGCTTAATCATTGCCCACGAAGTTAATCTATTCGTTCACTGAACATATCGTATGCGTACATGGAACAAATCGTTGACCATAATTTGACCATTGAGATTTAAAGTTATTATTCAGAGAGAAAAGTTCAAGAAACTGGAGCAGCAGCAGCAATCATCATCTCCAGGAAAGACCTCAGTCTACATGAAAGAATGCATAGAAGAGGCAGTGAAGTTCACGTTGGAGTCTCATATTTATTAAACAATTCAATTCAACCTTCTGTCAAAAGACTTCTGCTGCCTTCTCCTTCGACAATTTCCACTCACTATTGATAACGAAACACCTTTAAAAAATTAAATTTTAATGTTTAATCATTGTATTATTGTCGTTTGCTACTTTTATTCCCTTTTAATGAATGTAAAGTTAGATATAACTAGTGGGTTTTTTTTATTACTTGTTCTTTTGATATTATTATGATAAATTGAAAAGAAAAAAAATGAAGCTTTAGAATGATATAACCCATAAAGCATGAAGCATGAGAAACGAAGTATTAGAAGATTGGTATGAGAAATTCAAATAAGTGTAGACATAGTGTCGAGGATTGGAGTTGCTGTTGGTTGTTCTTATTTTGATGGATAAAGAGTTATAGTGCTGTTTGTGCTTTCAGTTCAATTGGGTATCTCAAGTCTTATCTCCTTGATTTCAATAATTTTTTTTTTTTTTGTACTAAATGTGGCAGATTCTTGTGATAAAGAATCCCAGTATCCTTTGTACAAACGTCTAACTTCGGCTTTATATGAATCGATAACTTGAAAAGCGTACTGCAAGACGCCAATCCATATTAACAGTGACCTGAAGAAGAGAGGAGTGGAATGAGCTGATTCTCAAAGAAGGATCAGAAATAGTGAAGGTATGCATGTGTTGATTTTGTTATTTCCTACTTACTTTTGTTGTATTTATGTATTCTGATGTGCACATGAGGCCAATATTTGGTAAAATAACTCTGCAGGTATTTCATCAGCTTTTGAACTTCGAACATCATGTTCAGGAACCCTTCTTTACGCAATTGAAAGGTACCTACTTTGCTTTTCTGCTATGACACGCAACGCTGGCAAATAAGCGGCCTATAAGGACTGTGTGTGTATGGTAACTCAACATTGTTTGTAGATGGTGTGAAAACTGTTGAAGGAATTAGGTGTGCCGTTCCAATTTTGCACTTACGCATGCTATGCTATGCTTCATGTGTATCTTTCTTAATAAAATCTCGCCAGCAGAAGCCTAAATACGATAAGCTACAATATCCTGATTATCGTTTAGCACTATATATGCCTATCCAAAGTCTAAGCTTTAGGTTGATTTTATGCCTAACCAACAAAGCCTTGTTATTTCTAGCTGCGTTCAATTTGGTCTCGAAGAAGCTTGCATATTAACACGTAAATATGCATACTATAAAATTTTACCTTCAGATTATTTAGCGTTTTTAGATAACAGATCAGGATGATATGCCTGATTTGAGCAAGTTCGAAGCAAATCAATTGATGAATGCACCTAAGTTGGCTTTGGTTATTTTTTACTAGAATTTGACAAGAAATGTATCAGATTCATGCCCGAGCAGTTTTCATTCGTTTGGAAACTCCCTCATTGCTCTCGTGCAATATTTGATAGCGAGGTTATCATAGACCACCCATTAGGCTCACTTACATAAGGCGAGCCAAGAGAGGGAATTAAGGGTGTGCTCGTTTGCAAGGAAAAGTGGGAGGAAAGGAAGACTAGAAGAGTGGGTGGAAAGAAAAAATTGAGGAAAAGGAATGGGTTTAGAAAACATTTTCAATGAATAGAAAGGAATAATTGATAAATTAATTGAACATAAATGCCCTCAATTTTGAAATATATAATATCAAATGATTCAACTCACATGTTAAATTTAAATTTTTATATAAATTAAACAAAATCAAATAACTATTTATTAAATTAACGGTAAAACAATTTTTTACTATAAATAGTTAAATTCCACTTTTTAAAAAATAAATAATATATTTTAAATTATAAAAAAATATTATTAAACAGATTTATTTGATAAATAAATATATAATCATTTATTAAAAATTAAATAAATTTGCAAAAAATCAGATTATTTTAATATATTATTAAATTAATATAGATTTTTTAAAATAAATAAATAATTTATGTATAAGTTATATATTAAAAATTAAAAAAATTAAAAATCATGTTAAAGATAAAAAATAAAAAATTAATATATTTGCAATTAAGCTTGCATATTAAGAACTGACAAAATATGTTTAATTATTTATATTATTAAACGGGCTGAAGTGTTAAACACCCTCAACACCAATCCAATCTATTTATTAATCATGTATCGTATTTGTGTAGTTTTAGCGTGTCAATGTCAGCCAACCCTGAGCAACGAACTGCACTCATCAATTTCTTAAACCTTTATTAATTGTTTTAAACCGATGCAACAAATTAACTTAAATGACATCAATTTAGGATTAAAAGTACCATAGCATGACTTGCGTTGAACTCTCAGCTAATTAAAGCTGAAATTCAGATAAAGTATGGAACAAAAGATTCTTTCATAATGAAAAAGCAATTTGAAAGTTTTTATTACCTACTCACCATGTTTTACTTCAATTAAACTGGGATGATTATGCGACAAAAAACCTAATTGGCAACCAAACATCCAGTTGCATTGTTAACAGTTCACTATTTTCATTTTTACGCCAATCTACTTGGGATAGAAGAAGAAAAGTTTCATTGTATTGCAGATGTGTTAGAAATTGTTTTGAAAGGGAGAAACTCGCTCAAATATCAATCGAACTTTTTTTTTGGCTATTGAGAAAATGTTCTTAGCAAAGAAAAATAGTAAAATGCTTAAGAAATTGTTTCTGAGAATATTTTGATAAATTTTTCATGGTGAGATAAACTAGTATAAATTTCAAAATAAGCAAGAGAGATTTTAGGGAGACAAATATATTTTCTAAAAGATTTGAGTGGGATTCTTAAAAAGAAAACAAATTTTAGGAAAAAAATTAAATTTAAAGCGATAAAAATATAGCTCAACATGAAAAGTTATGATTTGTTGAGCGTACCACGCAAGCAAAGTGAGGTCGTATGCAAGGTGTATGTAGGTATTCTCTTTATTTGACAAATCAATGATTTTGGGGTAGATACAACAAAACCAGTTAGCAATACTTAAATACTCATTTAAAATTCAAATAATAAATTAGAGTTCTTCATATAATATATGTGATATTACCATATATAACTATGACAGCATTTGTTATAGATATCATCATAAAACAACATAAAAAATTAACATTGCACCTCGAACGTTTAAGAAAAGTAACACTCTCCCTTGGACATTTTGTAAAGTAACATAGAGACTCCCTAATTTTTAAATATCGTTAATACATCCTTTAAATATACTATAAAAAGTCAATTTTCCCTTCATTTATATATAGGATTTCTTAATTTATTTCTCTTTAGATAAAAATTTTGAAAACATTAATTTTTTATTTACAAACCATTTTTTTTTTAAAAAGACTTATTTACAAACCATTTTCTTTTTAAATTTTATTTTTAAAAAATATAATTTTTTTAAAAAATAAAGATTAGAAAGAAAACAATTTAGAATACAATTTTAATTTATTTACAAACAAATTTATTTTTAATTTTAATTTTTTAAAAAATAATTCTTTTACAAACCATCTATATAAACCATTTTCTATAAAAATAAAAAATATGAATTTTATAGTCTTGTTGGTGTTTTAAAAATTTTTCTCCTTTATAAAAAGAAATAAATAAAGAAAATATATAATATAAATGAGAGTAAAATTATCTTTTCATAATATGTTTAACAGATAGACTAATGGTATTGAGAAATTAAGGGTCTTAATGTTGCTTCGTCGAATGTTGGAAAGAGACTGTTACTTCGTCCATACGTTGGGATTGGTAATTAATTACTCTATTTAAAAAAAATTTATAAATTTTAATTTTAAAATATTTTTTTAGTTAATAGGACTTAAAAAGAAATTTTGAGATGCTTAGATAACAACATTCACTAGAAAATCCTTTAGATTGGAAGTTGAATTTCACATCTTGGCTGCTGGCTCAGATATCCCTTATCTTGCTGGGCCCTGGGCCCATTAAGTTGGCATCAACTTACGAGTCCAAAGTCACTGCAAAATTGATGGCCCATGAAGTTAATTCTCTCCAGCAACAACTCGTTGACCATACTTTGACGAAAGATTTATAAAATTATTATTCAGAGAGCAACTGAACTGAGAGAAAAATTTAGAAAATGGAGCAACAGCAGCAGCCATCATCTCCAGGAAAAACCCCGGTTGACCTGAAACTATGCATAGAAGAAGTAGTGAAGTTCACGTTGGAGTCTCATATTAACCAAACACTTGAATTCAATCTCCCTCTCTCAAAAGACTTCTGCTCCTTTCTCCTTCAACATCTTCCACTTACTACTGGTAATTAAACGCCTTTAAAGTATTGAATTTTAATCTTTAATCTTTGTGTTATAGTCTTCTCCTACTTTTTTTTATCATTACTTTTTCTGTTGATATTATTATATTAAATTAAAAAAAAGGAATCTTTAGAATGATATAATCAGTTGATGAAGTTCTTTATGGTGGAAGATCATGAATTTTTTTTAATTACTGTTTTGGAAAAAGAAAAACGATTGGCATGAGAAATTCAACCAAGTGCAGGCATGGAGCATTGGAGCATTAATAAAGAGTTATTAATGCTGTTGTTGCTGTTAGGTCAATTGGGTGGTCGATATCTATCTGATTTTTTGTCACTCAAAGTTGCAGATTCATGTGATAAGGAATCCAAGCATCCTTTATACAAAAGTCTGGCATCGGCTTTATACAAATTGATGACTTGCACAGTGTTGTCTGAGATGCATTTCATTATTGACAGTGACATAAAGAAGAGAGAAGAATGGAAAGAGTTGATTCTTAAAGAAGGATCGGAATTAGTGAAGGTATGTTTGTCTTGATTTTGTCATTTCCTACTATACTTTTGCTCTATTGATGTTGTGTTGAGGACATGAGGCCAAGATTTGGTATGATAGTTCTGATATGTTATTTCATCAGATTTTGAAGAGTATAGACTTCGAACTTCATGTTCAGGAACCGTTTTTTAGCCAATTGAGAGGTACCTATTTTGCTTTTTGCTATGACCTTTTACCCTGGCAAATATATAGACAAAAATGAGTATGTTTTTGTATTTTATATTGTTTTATGGTAACTTAACGTTGGCTGTAGATGGTGTGAAAACTGTTGAAGGAAGGTGTGCTGTTGGTGACTACAATAGGTATATCCAGATTTTGCACTTACGCATGCTACACATCATGTTTATCTTCCTTTATAAAATCTTGGCGTCCGAAGCCCAAAGACAATGAGGTACACTATACTGATTATTGTTAGGCACAGTGTTTCTTAAGTCTAAGCTTAACCTACCCTTGTTAAATTTGGTCTGGAAGAAGCTTGCATTTTAACACATAAAGATGCATATTATAAAATTTTACTATGAGATTATTTACGGTTTCTAGATGGTAACAGGTGGGGATAATATGGCCTGATTTGAGCAAGTTCGAGACAAATCAATTGATTTATGAACCTATGTCAGCTTTGGTTAATTTTTACTAAAATTTTATCAGAACTGTATCAGATTCATGCCTTAGCAGTTTTCATTCATTTTTTGAAACTCCTTTATTGTTCTCATGCAACATTTGATGGTGAGTTTTGCTATGGATTTAACTAAAAGATGTGCACAGTTTTGTTGGTAATTACATATATGCAGAACCGTGATCCTCTGTCTTTGTATCATGCAGCAGATTAATGTTTTGTCAATGGTTCTGCTTTTGGCTTGATTGTGTTGTCTGAATAAACCTCATAAGTGTTGCTTTTCCTGCTTTAACTTTCAAGTGTCATGCTGATTTAGTTCTTCCCTGATATTAAATCCTGACTTAAGAAATCTAGATTTAAACCTTTTGATTTCAAGTTTCTGAGTTTTATATAGAACTATTTAGTATAATGTTTTCCATCAGGTCATTTATTTTGAGTTCTCATTTTTAATTGCTTCTCTTTGTTCTGATGTCAGAATTTGCTCTGGAGCTTTGATTCTCTTTAATAAATGTTTGGTGCTAGAGGTTCAGGTGATAGCTATTTCATTCAGATTTACTATGCTTTCTTTTGCAACTTCTTTTGTTTAATTAATTTTAAATTCAGGATGTTCCCACTATGGGTCATTTTCTGAGATGCTGCAAGCAGAGAGTCTTTCAAAAGTCCTTCCTGGCATAAAAACCATTGATGAAGGTAACAGAATTTTATTTAGTTTCAGTGCATAACTTCATTTTTCAAAAGTAAAAACTTTGCAGAGAGATGCCAATGCAGCTGAACAGGGAGACGTCCTTGTTGAATGTGCTGCTTATATTTGTAAAACTCAGTTTATGTTAGATTGAGTTTGATGATGGTTGAGGCCTCTACATGTAATTAATTATCAACTGGAAGCACTAAAGAAACTCAAACGACTAGGATTGTAAAGCTGTGAAAGATATATTTGATTATCCTGTCTGTAGAATTTCTTCTGATCTTGTGCTTGCTTCATAATTTCTTCTGATCTTGCGCTTGCTTCATTTCCTAGTTTGAACAAAGTTGAATCCCTTCATAATATATTTTCTGAATGAAACTGCAACTTTTAGTGAATCTGAATGTGGGTGAGGCAAACTCAACACGTGTATTTGACTAAAAACTTGTATTCTTGTAACTGTCTAAATACTATTGGCTGCGAGATCGAGTCTCCTTGGATACCATTTTGTACTCAATTACAGCTATCTTTAGCCTATAAGTTGATATATTTCTTTTGATTATCACCTATTTATAGGGTAGTTTAAAATTATGATTCATTTAGGGTCCTTTTGGCTGCATGAACGAGAATTAAATTTTACTATCCAATTCTGAAGTCATTGAGTGAATATTGAATGGGCTTGTATTTTAAACTGGGATATAATCTGATACAACTCCATTTTATAAAGCTGATTTCACGTGCAAAGCAAAAACTTGAAATTCCAGATTGATTGACCTAAACCTTTTATTTCTTTTCATATCTATTGGCTTCATTGTTCCTGTACTATGTGTCAATGTGTGTGCGTTGCACTTAATTACTTGCTATAATTTTAATAGAGAATGTTTAGGATTTTCATTGGCAAAAATTGAGCTCTTTCCAAATGGAATGATTTCTTAACCTTACATCACCACTACTAAAACAAACAGAATGCGACATTTTCAGGTGTTCAAGTGTACAGGAAGTTTTACACAGTGGAGAAGGAAAAATACAATGGTGTACTTGCAATTTGTGTTGCAAAATTAGCTGCCCAGCCTTATCTCCTTTTAGCTAGGATTCTATCGGTGAGTGCTTGGATTCTTACCTTAGTCATTTTTCTTTGTTTAGAAAATTGAAAACTAGGGTTTTTTTTCCCCAAAATTGGATGTAAGTCCTTGAAAAGAAAGAAAATCAATACAGAAGGCCAAAAGTTAAAATCAGAAAATATTTGAGTTGAAATAGTTTTGAAATGGTGTATGTTTTTTGTTTTATGCATTTCAGTTATGTTCCAAAGAAAAAATGCACAGAGCTTTTTAAGGCGGTTTAAAACTACTTTAGGAAAAGGCAGACTTTAAATTTACCAAAATGTCGACTGTTGTTATTCCACAAGATAGAAAAGCAGCACATTCAAGTGCTAATTTTTATGCATGGCGGTCATTTTATTGTTTTACATGATTGAAGGATGAATTTTTGGGTCTTCATTTACATAGAGAGTAGCAATATACAATGTTTATATTGAAGCTTTAACTTTGTTCTATGTGGAGGTCTGGACTTCTATGCAAAAGCAGTTGTGACCTGATTATTTAACATTTGATCCAGGGATTGAGTTATGAGGGTCTTCAAAGTCTTCTGGATCTCACTGATCAACAAATTGCAACAATTGCAGAGTCACTGCCCCCAGCAAGTGAGGGTGGTCTATCCATATCTGTGAGATGATAAACTGATTGCTTGTTTCCTTCAGTTTGTGTTTCCACAGATAGTAACACGAAACACAATAATACATCTTGACTACTCATGACTGTAATTCATTCGAGTGAATAAATTCTTCAAAATTGTAGTTTAGATAAGAAGAGTATCCAAATTTTTAATGTTCACATCTCTTGGATGCACTTGTGTCTTGTGCAAGTAAACTGGTGAATGATGAGTGAAAGGAGAGAACAAATGATGTTTGATGAGGATGTCTGATGATGGTCTGTGGGCTAGTTGGGGCAATAATGAATTTAGCAAAACCAAACCAGTATTCTCACCAAGTTCTGGTCATTTGGCAGAGTACTCTGTGGAAAAACCAGGCAGGATATTCACCATTGTCTGGTGACATTTGTTCTGTTAGGTAGAATGCTATCAACAATGCTTGAGATTGGAGAATATGGTTCCTGAGCATGAATTGGCGTCTCCATGTTGCTTTGCTTGATTGTATTAGTTAAAAGTACAAGTTCTTATAACCAATTTACCATTAGATTAACAAATTGTGTGGATTATCTTCCTTTTTGGTTTCCATTTAATTGAAAAACTCGAACTGACAATTGAAGTTCAAATAATGTTATTAAAGCTAAACAAGATCGTTTTGGAGCAATTAAGTTCCAGCGATAATCTGTCTCCCATGTCACATCATGTAGGACCAGATTTTAATGCTTTTCAGTGGCTTAAGCACCAATGCAAATGCCAACCCGTAAATAGGAATCTAACACAGACGATTCTTGATAAAAAAGTGAGAAGAGTAGAGAGATCATTTGAGCCTATTACTAAAGAATATTATACAGTTATCCCTAAATTTACAATCAACTTTTTATAATACGGTAAACAGCTTTACACTAAGTGGAATTCCTATCATTCTATTCACCAAACAACTTTTAAAGGAGTGATATCTCACAATGAAATTTTTCCTCTATATACGTAACATATTGGAAAGTAGAAGTCATTAAACAGCTTTATCGTATGTCCTAAGAGTATATGTTAATTTCTAAAAAATATTGAAAATTATTTAAAGATAGTATAAATTTCTCTGGTAAAGTTATAAATTCTCTTAAAGATTATGTAAAAATTATTAAATTTATAAATTTTAAGTAAATTTAAAATTTTTTTTAAAGATTTAACATGTACCTTTATGATACAAGTTAAACGTATATTAAAACTAAGGATTATTTAAACTATATTTATCGAAAGCATAAGATTGAAAGGCATATATCTTTATAGCAATATTTCTCGAGGAACATGAAGTTACTACAGAAAAAGTTTCCCTTGAATTAAGATTCTGTCATGACCCGTAATCAGCCAAATTATCCACAATATCAATATTAGACAAAGACTAAAAAATACTCTCTGAGGAAAATAAGAATAATTACTACCAATAAGCTCCTTCCTTTATATCAAACTGTAATAACATTTACCAGTGAGAAGAACAAACTTATAAGAACTTTTACTTAAGTAAAGCTGGCGCATATTTATAATTCTCATTCTTTGAATTCTTTTAAAGGGTGCTTGTGATTAATAGTTTAAGCAAATTAGATTCCCAATAACCTAATTTTTTAAAACTGTGACCATTTGGTTATCAAGTTTTGCGAGGAAATTTAAAGGGTGTGTTCGTTTTTTAATTCAAATCCTGTTCTCTGTGCTACATAATTTACAATGTATGTTACATTTAATATTAACCATATATTTTTTTTCAAAATTCAAAATAATTTAAAACTAACCACATATTCTTAAATCTAATTGAAACAAAAATACAAAATAACAAAACGAACACATCTTATCGATTAGATAATAATATTATAATTATTAAACTAACATTATATATTTTTTATAAATTATAAATTAACTTTATTTAAATATTGTCAGAATCGGATATAAACAATTATAAATTATAAATTATTTTTAAACAAATTACAAAAATACGAAGTCATTGTAGTTGACCAGTAGTTTGCCGCCAACGGCAGGTTACCATCAACGTAGTCCCCGTCTTGTGATCTGTCAAGGTATTTCATTGGTCTAAAGTTTATGACAGGTGTTCATAAATTTTCAAAGAACCATGCTTCTATTAGTTTATGTAAAACTTCTAATAATTAAGAATGTGCTTTTGAAAAGTACATTAAAAAAAATATATTTTTCACGAATACTTAAAAGTAATATTTATTCATTCATAAATGTCCATCAAACTTATACATTCATAAATATCTTTGAAGCTGTCATCATCAACCTTTTACGCTTAAACTTATATTCGAGCAAGATTAACATCTACATTCGATTAAATAATTAATTTAATAAGTATTTTCATGAAACGTGTGGATTATTGGTCGAATAGTAGTGAATAGATCTAAGCATCATACAGGATTCTTATAACCGGGAAAGACAAATTTTTATCACCTAAATAATACACGACATGAAGTCAATTGGGATAATGTTACATTCTATCCTTGAAGTTTGACATTATATCATCTAAAAATATAATTTCGTATCTATATCATTCTCAATCTTAAAGTTTGAGTAGCTTTATCGTATGGATCCAATTAAAAGTTTACTTCAATTTTTTTTACAAATAAAAAAGTTAAAAATCAATTATACACTTTTTTATTTTAACTCTCACCCTAAATCAAGAGATAATGTCGTAAACCTCCCGTACTTTTTCATAAAATATAACAAAGACGAGTCTTTCATTTTTTTTCCTAAAAAGAGTACATATTTTGAGAAACGCCTTCCAAACCTCATTTCTGGTATATCTTTAGTTAGATGATATCACTAATCTTTTCAATTATAATACAATTATCGAAACACCCGTATTCATATTTTAGAAAAATATGTGCATAAAATAAAATAAACATTCATTAAATGAAGGTTTTACGGTACCCACTAAAACATTGAATTAAAAAGACCTTTTTACCCGTCCCTCCACCCATCACCTTGCTCTTCCCCCCGCATTCTCTTCGTTCTCCCAACCCGAATCCAAAATGCATTCCTTCATTTCATACTAAAAAAATGACACCATTTTCACCCTCCATATTATAGCATTTCCTCTATCATTTTTTTTTTTGGCAAAAAAAGGAGGCTAAATCAGTTGAAATACAAAATAGAAGAAACAATTTTTCTTTTGCACTTAAGAAATCCGTAGATGAGGATTAAGCGGCTGTGTCGGTGGCTACTTGCAGTGATCAACGACGAGGAGACAACGGTGGCTCTGGGCTGTTGTTTGAATCCTTAATAAAATAATAAATCATCAAATAAAAGTAATAAATTCAATAAAAAAAAGTTCTTGTAAATTAAAAATATTGTGAAATACCCACTTGGATTTTACATGTTTTGGAGGAAATCCATTTGGGTATTTTGGTTTTTTATGAAGAAATACCCGAGATTTTGAGGCTGGTTGGCTTGATAGACCCGCATAAAAGTTGTTCTACATCAACTTATTTAATTACTCAAACACAAAATCGAAATAAAAAAATATTAACAAATACTATGGCTGCTGCTATCTGTCCATAAAGCTTCCACATTCGAGTCAATCAGATCTAAAGAACAAAACTTTAACTTACAAAACAACCAGCAGGCCACGTTCTCAACTGGATCCAAATTAAAAATTTTTAATAAATAATTGTAGACAAGAACAGAGACCCACTAAAGATTAAAGCAAATAGAGCAAAACCTAGAAATTAAAATAAAAAGTTAAAAAGAGTGCAAAGATGTTACTTTGAAAGCTTAAAAACAAAAACAAAAAGAAATGAAAATGCTGTAATTTCGAATGAAAAAAAACAAAAAAAAGCAATAAAGAAGTAGACCAGGAAAAAGAATAAAAAGAATGAAAGGAGAAGAATCAAAGAACTTAGGGTTTCAACACTATTGCAGCCCAAGGATACCACAAAATTAGGTGAAACGTTGACATTAATCTCTTCAAAAATTGGGCAAAATCATTGTTCGAGCATTTAATTGGTTGAAATGAGAAGTAGCGGCGATTGGTAAGTATGGAGGCTAGTCATAGTGGTGATGATGAGAGGCGAGCGGTGAGTGTGGAAGCTCGTGATTGTGGCGATGGTGAGAGGCAGTGGCGATGGAAAGGGCAGTAGAGGTGAAGATCGATTTTTATTTTGCATTTGAGTAATCAAAATTAGTGTGATTTTGCGTTCGGAAAATTGAAAAAATGGACACAACGAGGGGTTATTAATGAAATTTAAATACATCTTGAAAAATTTTTATGTAACAGATACTTTCTTGATAAAAAGACTCAAATACCTTTTGAAATTTAATTTATTCATAAACTTTTTATTTTCCTTTTTCCTTCACTTACCTCTTCCTATTTTCATAGCCGTGTCTTATTTTTATAATCGTCTGTTGTTGTTCAGCTTCCAATACGTCTCGACTCTTCATTTCTGAAACCCCTCGACTATATTCAAAACGTAAATCAAGATGAGCATCCTTTGAGGATAGAAGCAAGACGACGCAGAGTGATTTATTTGGTTGTTTTCTGTTTTCTATTTCGTTAGATTTGGGTTAGTTTTTAGGGAATTTGAATTAGAGATTTGAGTTTTCGTCAGATTTATGAACTTATTCTGTGTTTTAGGGATAAATCTAATATTATTAGGTGATTTTTGTGGTTTGATGTGTATAAAAACTATGAAAACGACAGGCTTGGTCGCGAGGTAGACAATGGTCGAGTGTCTGATATCCGACACATCTCGACGTGTTCGGATATCAGACACTCGACATGTCGGATGATAGTGAAAACAATTTTGTCGAGTGTTGCATACATCATCCGAAGAGTTTACAGTATCGGATACATCATCCGACACTCGACCAAATTGTTTTCTCTTTCATTCGACATGTCGAGTGTCTGATATCCGACACATCTCGACAGCACGTTGAGATGTGTCGATATCAGACACTCGACATGTTGGATGATAGTGAAAACAATTTTGTTGAGTGTCGGATACATAATCCGAAGAGTTTACAGTATCGGATACAAAATTCGACACTCGACAAAATTGTTTTCTCTTTCATTCGACATGTCGAGTGTCAGCTATCCGACACATCTCGAGTGTCGGATGAAGAATCCGACACTGTAAACTCTTCGATGATGTATTCGACATTTGACAAATTATTTTCACTTTCATCTGACACTAGATGAAAGTGAAAACAATTTTGTCGAGTGTCGGATACATCATCCGAAGAGTTTTGTAAAATGTTGGTGAGCAGAGATCAGTCATCATCAACTAGTGAATATCAACTTATAATCAAAATTTGTTTGAGTTAATCAAGCAATGAATGTTCCTCAAACTTAACAATTTAAGGATTATTCGAGTGTCGGATTCTGTAAACTCTTCGAATGAAGTATCCGACACTCGAATCCGGCACTCGACACTTTCATCTAGTGTCGGATGAAAGTGAAAACAATTTGTCGAGTGTCGGATTCGAGTGTCGGATACTTTATCGAAAGAGTTTACAGTATCGGATTCTTCATCCGACACTCGACATGTGTCAGATAGCTGACACTAGACATGTCGAATGAAAGAGAAAACAATTTTGTCGAGTGTCGGATTTTGCATCCGACACTGTAAACTCTTCGGATGATATATCTGACACTCGACAAAATTGTTTTCACTTTCATCCGCTATCGAGATGTGTCGGATATCAGACACTCGCCATCTTCTACCTCGCGATCAAGCCCATTGGTTTTCACAGTTTTCATACACATCAAACTACAAAAATTACCTAATAACATTAGATTTATCTCTAAAAACACAGAATAAGTTTACAAATCTAACGGAAACTCAAATCCCTAATTCAAATTCCCTAAAAACTAACCTAAATCTAACGAAATAGAAAACAGCCAAATAAATCACTCTACGTCGTCTTGCTTCTATCCTTAGAGGATGCTCGTCTTGGTTTGTATTTCGAGTGTAGTCGAGGGGTTTCGGAAATGAAGAGTCGAGGGGTTTTGGGATGAGGGAAATAAGGCTTTAGGAATAAATTAAATACATAAAGGTATTTTAGTCTTTTTATCGAAAAAGTGTCTATAACATAAAAATTTTTCTAGATATATCTAAATTTTACTAAAGACCCTTAATTATGTCCATTTTTCTATTTTTCCTTTTGTGTTTGAGGTGGAAGCGTTAAATGGGTCAATATGGTGGAGTTGCGTTAAGACAGTGGTGGGCTCAAATGGAGTCTTCAATATTTTGACTACGTTTATATGGTACTGACTAAAAGACCAATCTACGCCTATTACTTCAATTTGTTTGCATAATTTTAGGTAGATGTAATAAAAGAAAGGTTTATAAGAAGTTTCTCAAAATATAGACTCGTTGGAGATAAAAAAGCAAAAAGCCTATTTCTATAAGATTTTGGAGAAAGGTAGGCGAGATAAGTGCATTAACCCCCCGAATCAATTACAAACCCTAATCCCAGATTAAGTAAAAAAAAAAAAAAAAACCGTAGGTTTAATTTCTTTCTCATTGTTCTTCTTCTGGGTGGCCGCCTTATGGCTGACTTGGGTTTCTTCTTCCTCCTTCTTCTTGATTCTTTCTCTTAATGAATTGGTTCTTTTAATAAATTAATCATGTGTCTTTAATCTTCTTCTTCGTTATTTGGTAGCAAAGGTTGTGTGGTGGTTAGAGTTGGTGGTAGCAGCAGTGGTTAGAGTTGGTGGTGCTAGAGTTTTCTTCAAGTCAACAAGCTATCTGTGCTCAGCATGCAATGAGCTTTTGGTTTTTATATTTTTGCTGGTGGTTGGTTGTATTTTTTATTGGTGGCTGGCCGTTTGTTTGGTTATAGGGGTGGTGGCAAGTCTGTTAGTGGGTGTGGAATGGTGCCTGGTGTGTTGATGGGTATGGGATTTGGGTTCTGCGTTCAGTACTCTGTATTCATGGTTGTTGGGTTTTGGAGTTCACGATGGTTGGGTTTTGTGGGTTCATGATTTCTTTATTTTGGGGTTCAATGTTTGCTTGATTATGGGGGTCAAGATTGTTGGCTTTTGGTTTAATGATTTGCTTGATTTTGGGAATTCAATGCTAACTAGGTTTTGAGTTTATGGCTACTGAATTTTTTGGTAGAAAAATTGCAGTTTCCTTCCCTGAGGTTGGCCTTAAAAACAAATTTTCCATTGTAAACTGAAATATCGGAAATTGCCCTCTCAATTCGAATTGAAAACATTAACTTAAGAACTACTGTCAGGGTAAAATCGGAATGAAATTTGCATTGGAATTAAAAAAATGAAATTGAACGTCAAAATGTCGTAGAATACGTAATGTGATAATCCACATCACCCAACCATAATAAAAAAATGGCCTAACCAAGGTTAATCAAGCTTCACCCATCTTCATTGCTGATTGATCTTATTTTGTTATGTAAGAAAAATTTAATCTTTGTCTTCTTCTTGAACTCAAAACGCGCTAAGGACTTGAACTCTAAGGAGGGTTCAACTTCCATAGAGCCTAGAGAGATGAACAATGTGAGCAAGTCTGCCACATAAGGGCGTGAGAAGGGAAAGGCTTACGGAGCCATCAACCTGAGGTTAGCCATCGTTTTACTTGCATGTTTAAATTGGCTGTTGTTACTGTAATGAATGTTTATATGCATGTGAGGTATAGTTGTGATGCATGTAAGAGTGTTAATGCATGTTTACATAAAAGATGATAACTGCAAGAGTTTTTGAGAAACAAAGTTGTTTTCAAAAGTGGGTACATGAACAACAGTGTAGGCTAGTTGTAATGGCGTAAAGGAGTAACTTTTTTGGTAAATGGCATCGATATAGTGAATGGTCAATTACCAAACACCCCATTATTTTCCAAAATCATCTGAAACCCCTAAGTGTTAGTGATCTTCCGTCAAAGTCAACTTATAATATCACAATATCATTTATACCTTTAAATCCCTCATCTGAAATGACATATTTGACCTTGAATCATTACATATGATTTATGCTTCTCTCTTCTCTTTCTCCTCACCGATCAGTCTGTACCACCATTTCTATCCTTATCTACTACTTACCGATTACACTACAACGCCACTACCATAAGTCAACAAAAAAATTTGAGTAGGAGCCCTTTGGAGTTCGGTTACGTATTTGAGAGTTTGGACTTGAAAAAAAAGACTTCAACTCCAACTTCTCTCTATGTAAAAACTCTCTGATTTCTCTCTAACTTGCTTTCTAATTTTTTTTGAACCTAATCTTTTGGATTGAATAATAGAAGTTAAAGATAATTAATGCACTAATGAATCTCTCCTGTCTTTCACCTCTAACCCTCGCTTGCTTCACCTTCATTCTCCAATTGCGAAATGAATTGATTGGCCCCATCTCCCGTCGGTTCCCTGGTCACCACCGGTTCCCCTGCATGATCGCTACCTCTATCATCCGGCATGACCGCCACCTCCATCATTTCCCAAGTTTTCTAGGTTGTTACCGAAGTTTTAAAGGTTTGAAATGGGTTTATTAAAGAAGAGATTTGAAGTGGGTTGTTGGATTTGGCTTTTGGGTTTTGATGATTTGATCATTTTTTTATTCTGTTGGAACAATTTCATGGGTTTGCTTGACTATTGGCTCGTAGCTTGATGGAACCTTGCATGGAGGCTTGAGTGTTTGCTCATAAAGAATTGCAATAACTACTCATGGGTTTGACAGCAATTAGGAGTTATTGGAGCTTGTTGTGATTTGGTCCTACTGGTGGTATTGTTACGATTTCACCGTAATGTTGTTGTCCCTTCGCTAACCAACTGGAGGAAGAAGAAATAAGAGTAAAAAAAAAAAAAAAAAAAAGAGAGAAATAAAGATACAGAAAAAAGTTAGAGAGAAAATAAAAAGGGAAAAAATGAAGACGAGAATAGAGGAGGAGGAGAAAAGAAAAAGAAAAGCAAGAAGGTTAGAGAAAAAATTAAAAAATATATTTTTATTCTTAAATATATTTTATTTTAATTTTTAACGTATTGTTACTGAAATGCCCTTGCATTTGTTAAGTCCAACGTAAATTTATTAACGGTCAGAGGTTTTTTGATCTTGGAGAAATCGGGGGGCATTAAAATTGTAACAAAAAATAGGGGGTTAAGTGATATTTACCCATAATGAATTTAGGTTAAAGGGTTTGAAATTTGGTAGAAAATCACGTGGACGTAACTTTGTTTTGCAACAAAGGTGTGAACTTTGCTTGAAAAACATATGAAAATTATGTTGACCGATAGATTAGAGTGAAGTATATGGCTTCTATGTTCTTTTGTTTTTCTACGTGTCGTCGACGAATTAAGCTTGTTCTCAATTTTGTTTGTTGTACTGAATTGGAGTAGGTTTTGAGTCTGTATACGATTCTGACCCTATAATGCCCTACGATGCATATATTATAGTACATATTTTTTGTTGATAAACCTTTATTGTACACTAAGCTGCGTGTATGCAATGCAGTGAGTTTGTAGTTACCATTTGCATGTATGGTAAGGTGCATAAACTCCATGGCTTCAATCCATGTTTCTACACCAAAGAGAAGCTGATTGCGGAGGCCAAGATGATTGCATGTGGCTTGCCTGTGGGAGAAGATAAACATTTCTAGTAGCAGGTGATAGAGAATCCTATTATTAATAGTGACATGGGGCTTATGAAGATCTTTAATGAATTTGAGGAGATAGGGATTTGACTTCAAGATCTCCATGATCATGAATATGGACCTTACCAGTAGGCAATCTAGCGCAACATGCAACATAGAGACTCAGCAACCCAGTCGTAGTATTAATCCACCAGCACCCTTTTTCAATGTAGCTTCCTAGTTGTATGAAAATGAGGTGGTGGAAAGGCAGGTTTGACTCAATGTGATAGTGTCAATGACTCGGATTCAACTTCCCATATGTTGGATATTGAGACAAGACAAGCTCATGAAATGGGAGAAGGACAAGAAAGTGAGGCTGAGGCTGTTAATGAACCAGACAATGAACAAACATATGATGAGAATTATTAAGACCCTTTATCTGATTATAATTCCACTGATGATAGCTTTATAGGTAGTGAATCTAGTGAATAAGATACATCCCTTGCAAGAGTTTCTAAAGAGATGAAGAAGAAAAAGTTCATAGCTGACAAAAAAACAGACGTTAATTTGCATATATTTGATGTTTTTAATGATGTATACCAGTTTAAAAAAGTGTTAAGGGATTATGCAATTAAGAAACGGTTTGAGTTAATAAAAATTAAGAATGTCAATGATAGAGTGATAGCAAAGTGTAAAGTGGAGAAATGCCCCTAGAGAATCCATGCTTCACAGATGTCCAATACCATCAAGACTTTCAAGATAAAAACCCTTAATGATGTGCATGATTGCTAGAGAATAGTCCAATCACCAGGCATCAACACATTGGCTTGCTAGTAAGGTAAGGGATTTTGTAAAGACACTAGAAGAAAAAAGGTCTATGACAACAGACCTTTCGCACCGTGCATCATGTGCACGTTGCAAAAACTATCTTTCGGCAACGTGCAACAAATGTATGTTGCGAAAAACAAGTTTTAGCAACGTGCACCATGCGCATATTGCGAAAACCTTGACTAAGAAATAAATTAAATTATTATTTATTTTTTCATATTAAATCATAAAATATATGAAATTTAAAAATAAATAACATGTAATTAATTTATTCATGAAATAAGAAAAAACTTAATTTAAGTCCATTAAAAAATATAATATTCTAAAAATTTTAGAAAAATGAAAATAATGTAAAATTTGAAAGTTAAGGAAATGAATCAATATTTATTTAAAAAAAGACTTTATGAATTGGAAATATGAAAAAAAATTAACTTTCCCTCTTTCTATTCCACTTCCCCTATTTCTATTTAACATTGTAATAATTTAACGAAATTACAAGTTTGCCACACTATAAAAATTACTTTCCCTTTTTCTATTTCACTTCCCCTATTTAATTTTCCCTACGCTTCTTTCCCCCTTCCCAATCTTCACCGATCAATTGACTCAACACCTCTTCCCTCCCTCATCTTTTCCTCTTCCCAGTTTGCATCGATCAGTTCTTTTTCAATCATGGGTGTGTTTGATTTTCTTGAAAATATGGCAAGCTCATCGGAGAAGCCGATCTTGCAGAATATAGTTTCTCAAAAAAGAGTGGTAATTTTGGAGATCTTAGCCTCAACATGATGTGTAACATTGAAGCAAATGGTATGCTAACACTAATTTCTATTTTTTTTATTTTTAAATTTTAATCTTCTGCTTGGTTGTTGAGAAAACAAAGGAAAATGGGAGAAAATTATTTGGGAGGAAAACCATGTTTTCTGCTGTTTGGGTCAACTTTTTTTGTTTTGTTTATTTAATATTAAATTATGGATAGAGTTGTATTTGGGGTGAGTTAGTCATCGGTGAGTCACGCCCAATTTTAGTTTCATTTTTCATTATTGCTACTCTCAATTGCTCTTGCTGTACTTATGTTTGGAGTCAGCACTTCGACGGAATCACTGGTTATGGTCATGATGAAGCTGAGGGACGTGAAGCCCTTGATCAAACTTTTGTAGAAATTATTGGAGCTGAACCTGTAGTAGTTCGATCGTAGGTTTTACATTTGTAATAATTCTTAGCTTATTATTTTAATTTTCAGAATATTTGCTATTTAAAATTATTGTTAATCTGCTGCTACTTGTGACTTGTTTGCTTTCTTAAGGTCAATGGATTGGGGAAGATATTACGTTGTACTGAATCAATTCGTGTCCTGATTGGCGAAAGAACTGCAAGGTACAAATACTTTTAATAAATTTTATATTACAAACACATTTGTACATAAAAGTACTGATACAAGTTCTATAAGGAGACACCAAAGACCAAGCTCATACTTAACACTTTTGTATGAGCACAATATTTAAAAAAACTCTCACAAAACACTTACTTTAACTACAACTCACACGTCACTTGGCATCCACTTGCTATATCTTACTCTCTCAATTACTACACATGCAAATGCATCATTCTTGTTTCATGGTAAACACTTACTTTAACTACAACTCACTCATCACTTAGCATCCACTTGCTATATCTTACTTTCTCTCAATTATTACACATGCAAATGCATCATTCTTGTTTCATGCTAAACACTCACTTTAACTACAACTCAAACGTCACTTAGCATCCACTTGTTATATCTTACTTTCTCTCAATTATTACACATGCAAATGCATCATTCTTGTTTCATGCTACCCAGTAACCATAAATACATACATACATATATATCTGTAAATTTCTTTTCCCATAATGTTGAAATTTTTGTTCTTGTTTCGTTTTTCAACCAACACATGCAATTGATTCATGGCAATATATATATATATATATATGTGTGTGTGTGTGTTATTAACTTTCCTGCATACATATTGTGCTAGATGAAATTTAAAATGCTAATTGTAAATAACTTGCTTGCATGAAGGAGTTCTTTTTACTGTTGCTTGTGGATTTTTTTTTTCCTTCTTTATGTTGTTGAACATAGTTTAAGATGATTTTTATTATCCCCCTTAGCATTTAGCTAAACAGTTGGCTCACCTTTTGAGAATCAGTGTTCAATTGATTTGATAAATTACCTTCTTTTATTGTATATTCTATATTCTTTGGTTTTTTACAATTTCATATAATTAGATACTGAGAATTTTATCCTTATTTGCCTTCAATTATTCACTGTTTTGTCTGATTGTAATTTACTAAGATCGTTGCTTAGCTATTGACTAGTTTATTTGAATTATACAATAGAATGCATATACTTCAATTGGCTTCAACTAGTAATTTGGTTTTTGAGGAGTTGCAATTAATTAAGTTTGACATAAGTTTAGCAGGATCAAAAGGAAACTGAGGTGGGTTTAATTTTTCTATCTCCATAAATGCACTAGTTTATCTTTAAAACACATAATGAAGCAAAGTTATAGCTAAAGAGAAACAACAATTCTTGGATAATTAATTGATTTTTCATTACTACTTCATGAGAAACTAGTCAGGTGTAGCTATGGTGGAACTTTGTACATTCAACTGATGAAGCTGAATATCTTGATCAAGCTGTAGGAAGTGCTATTGTTTGGCCTAAGAATATCATCAAATTGATATAGATAAGGTAAACTTTATAATTTTTTTTATTAACTTCATAAGTGTTTATAAACTTGTAATTAGAAAATTATTTTACTTTGTGAATATATTAAGTCCACAAGTTGTGTCATTGTTATATTTTATTGTGTTGTAGGTGGAAGTTGTTTTTTCATGTGCGTCGGCTATTAAGGTAGTATATATATTATACTTATTTTCTAATGACTTTTGTTTGGATGTTATTTTGAGTTGGCTTGGTTTGGCGAGGATTGGAGATCCTATATTGTTGCTCTAGAAGAATGATTTGGTATTAGAAGTGTTTTTGATATGTTTTGTACTTTTGGGAAAGGCTAATAAACATATGAAGCTCTGCCAAAATTTTTTTAGATTGTTATTACAATTATTTTTATTTATAAATTTAACTTGGCATAAGATTGTGTTTAAAATAACTAATTTGTTAATATTTTCTTGTGTAGGCCTTGTTGATGTTTATTAAAATCTTCAAGACGATGAAAGTATTAAAGAGAAGAAGAAATTTTGATTTATAATGGTTGTTTCATTTGTGGCACTTCAAGTACTCAAATCATCTAGTACTTGTTATTTTATTATTGTTCATGTAGGCTACTTGTTTTCAATTCCAATGCTTGTTACTTGTTGTATAGGCACAAGTACTTGAACTTTTACTATTGTAATGATATTCATTTCAATTTAAATATGCAGATTGATGTTATATATAATTGTGAACTTGTAATCATTTCTATTATGATGTATATAGTTATAAAATATTACAACCATCACAAATTACCCAAAGAATTATAAAAATATATATGTATTTATTTTAAAAATATATATTATATCTACAGCAACGTGCATTGCACGTTGCCATTAACGATATACAGCAACGTGCAATGCACGTTGCCAATTCAGATACAGCAACGTGCAAATGCACGTTGCTATTTGAGATACAGCAACGTGCATTGCACGTTGCTAAAAGTTCATAATTGTTTGATATTTAACAACGTGCAATGCACGTTGCCAAATCCTTAACTGCAACAAGCAAAAGGGTATACGACAACGTGTAATGCACGTTGCGAAATGTCTTGGACTTTTCGCAACATGCAGAACAGCAACATGCGCCTGCACGTTGAGGAAGGCTTTTCGCAACGTGCAATGCACGTTGCCGTAGACCCTTTTTCTACTAGTGAGAATAGTCCCAAGATAGGTATAATGACATAAAAAATTATGCAAGAAGGAACTGGGGAGTTTATGTTGAGCCATATACTTTATATTAGGCTAGGGTTATAACATTTAGAGAAATTGGGAGAAAATCATGCAGAGACCTATAGTTTACTTCCAAGATTTGTTGCTATCTTAGAGTTAAGAAACCTGGGTAGCATGGTTATAGTTAAAACAGTTAGGTCAGCAAACAGTGGATAACAAAGGTTTCACAGGTGCTTCACGAGCTTTCCAAGATACAGAGATGGTTTTATTAATAGTTGAAGACCGTTTATGGGTTTAGATGGCTGCCATTTGAAGGGGCCTTACAGAGGCATGTTACTTAGTGCTATTGCATTAGATGCTAATGATTCCATTTTTCCTGTGGCTATATGTGTCTGTGAAGCTAAAAAGAAGGATTTCTGGTGTTGGTTTCTGGAGAAGCTATATGACTATGTGAGTAGACATCATAGAAGGTCTATCACTATGATGAGGGATAGACAAAAGTGTTTAATTTCTACCTTAGAGAAACGTTAACCCTAGACTAAGTTTGAAAGGCATGCTAGACACACTCACTCCAACATGAAATCAAGATTCCTTGGTCTAAAAATAGATAATTTGTTTTGGGAAGCTGGTAGAACCACTAACAGAGTAGATTGGTTGTCTGCCATGAACAAGATCTATCAAGTTAGTGAAACAGCTGCCAAGTGGCTTATGGACATTGAGCCATTTGTCTAGTATGAATGGGCAGTTGACACTTTAGCAAAAATAGATCACATAACCAACAACTTCATAGCTATAACAACTTCTTGGTTGAATGGAAGTGCAAACAACTATTATCTTTATTGAATCACACAAGGAAGACAATGATGAAAAAACTTCAAAAGAAAAGAACCATGGTTGCAAATTGGAATCAAAGGGTTTGACCTAATGTGAAGGCAATGATTACTACATTAATCAATGAAGGGAGACAACTAATGCTAATTCATATTGGTAACATGGAGTTTGAAATGTATGATAGAACCATAACCTTTGAGGTTAATCTTGGTCAGTGAAGCTGTGACTGTGGTGCATGGCCCCTAACTAGAATTCCATGCAAGCATGTAATGGGGACATTTGCTACTCAAGGTTAAATGATGAGGACTATGTTGATCCTGTGCTAACCATGGAAGCATACAAGAGGACTTATGCTTGCGTGCT
The DNA here is from genome assembly GCA_013180625.2 of Boswellia sacra. Taxonomy (NCBI): domain Eukaryota; kingdom Viridiplantae; phylum Streptophyta; class Magnoliopsida; order Sapindales; family Burseraceae; genus Boswellia; species Boswellia sacra. The sequence goes on along the minus strand of SNVD02000907.1, from coordinate 108,402 downwards.
TCAGTCAATTTTAGATCAAGCAAATGGCTTGAAGGTAATAGAACTTCAATTTCACCACCCGTGAAAATAAAGAAACTTAGAAGGCCAAAGAAGATGGGTAGAAGAGAGCCACATAAGCCTGCCATCAAGAATAAAGGATTATTTATGATCCGTTGCAGCTTTTATATGCGGATGGACATAATAGGAGGACATGCAGACCAACTCCATCAAATGTAAAGGGCATAAGGGCTACGGTTAGCTCAAAATATTAATTAAGTGCATTATTATTTAATTAGTTTCATGCTACTAATGTGAAATTTATTACACTAGTTGTAGGGGAGAAATCGACAACATGTGACCTTAAGGCATGGTCCACATGGTGGAAGGAGAAATTTGGTTAAAAATTGTAATGAGGTTAAACTATATCCTTTAGTTAACTTTACTTTTGTTACCTAATGCCTCGATGATTTTTTCATATTAATTGATATTGATTACTTTACACAGGGAAACCACAACTCAAGAGTTGGGTAGGCAGCTCAATTTCCAACTCCATCAACCCAACATCCACCATCCAGTTAGCAGACAGAGATCCCTACTATATCAACCCATCCACGACCATTCACTCAGCCAAGTTGAAATGAAGATTAGTGAACTAGAAAAGAAGCTCTCTGAATGCATGGTAGTTGTATTTTGGTACTTTTATTGCTATGATGATGTGGAATATCATATTTTGCTTTTGCTTTGCTTTTTTGTCTTTTGGAGTATTCGTGGTGCATACATAAAAACACTATATGGATTAAAATGAATACTTACATTATAAAATTGTTGGTGCTTTTCATATTTATTTTGATTGGGATATTTGCAGTTGGATGTACTGATTTGATGTTTTGGAAATCTAAGTGCAGTTCTTATAAGACAGTTTGGTATCTTTACTAAGTGAATGCATGTTATGAAGCGTAACTGGTGTAGTTTGCTATATACTGAGAGTTCTGGAAGTATACAGTTATATAAAATAAAACAGTAAACTATTAAGTAAATTAGCGCAGGAGGATTTTTACGTGGTTCGGTTATAAAACTTACATCCACGGACAGCTATAGAGTTTCAATTCACTAAGGTTTTGTTTGTACAATCTTTAGGACCTTTTACAATGCTGACTCACCCTCACACACTGACTAATCTTTGTAAAACAAAATCTTCACAAAGATTATAAACTCTAGTGACACTGCCCACTCTCTGTCACAGATAACTTAACAACACACTGTTAAGTTAAACATAACATACGAAGTCTGACTTTGAATCACATAAACACTTAACCCGCAAGTTATCCCAAGTGTCTACTAACTCACACAGACTTAATCAACAACTGATGTATGATTTCTACCACTCATACATGAATCAAAAGACTCAAAGAATCAAATAAAAGAAAACATTCCAATTTGCGTTGAAGCTCTTCTATCAATTCATGGAATGCCAAAATCAAGACTCTCTCACAACCAAATCAGCTAACCAGTTAATCTCTCTTCAACGTCTGTTTTTCGCCTAGTTATTACATGATGTGTACATATATAGTGAGAGGCCTGGACAAAATCTCCTAGAAATCCTGTAAAAGATCTAATTAAAATCATGTTAGTATTAGGAGAAAAAAAAATAGGAAGTGATATAATCAAACTCCTAGGAATTTGAATAAATAAATATTCTCCTATTCTAATTAGAATACAAGATACTATATCCTAATCTAAAGAGATATTTATTATAAATCAAATCATTCTTAAGATATAATTCTAGAAACAGTAAAATAAGAATCAAAATAATATTCTTGTTTCATCTCAAGTTGGTCAAAATATAACATGTGCATGACATATGCATGTTGACATAAAATATCGTCACCAATCATTCTCGGTACAAATGCTCGGCAACACTACTCAACACTCGCACTTGAAACTCGACACTCAACAGTTTTGACACAACAGACTCGAGATGTGACACAATCGCGACACTTGACAAAAACTCGACACTAGACGAAATCGAAACTCGATAAAGTCTCGACACTAGATGAAATCAAAACTCGACAAAGTCTTCGGAAATCACATTTGACACCAATAAACTCAACATGATCTACTCGACACATCTCGATATATCTCGACACAATCAACTCGACACTTCTCGACAATATTCTCGACACTTGACAAAGCAACAACATAACACTGGATACAAGCTCGATAACACAGATACTAACATATACAATTACATTTTTGTGGCATTACAATATTGAACATTCATTATATTAGATTTTAAATGCCCATGTCACATTGCATATTCAATGGCCTGCACATTCTGGACAAACCAAAACTTCATATATAGAGCCAGTACAACAACTAATATAATGATCCTCTTGACTGGCTTTTGTTCAGTTGCCACTGTCACCATCTTTTAACCAATTACTAATTACTATTTGCAATTTCTAAGCACATTTTCTCACCTCTCTTACATAGTATTTAATGCCCTGCATACCAACAAGTATTTTTTTCACTTCATTTTTTATCAGCCTGGGTGATAGCATCATACTTAGGTCAATTGCTGGGTTTATTTCATCTTCTTCAAGATGCCACCATGAGTAGTATGTACAATCTCTTACCATGCAATTGTAATACAACTTGCAAGGATTAGCATCTCATCGTATATCCTTATTGTAGCCTTTCCTACATATCTACATTTCCTGTAGTTGTCTTTTTAGTTGTGTTATAAAGTAGTTGTCTTTTTAGTTGTGTTATAAAGCTGGAGATGATGATGAGGTTTCAAGAAGAGTGCAAAATAGATGTTTTCATTGTAGTGGTGAATGTATGAGTAGGGGCGTGCGAAACCTTTGAGCGTTTGCTTTGTTGGGTACTTATAGGGTGCTAGTAGGGCATGTAACTGTTGGGACATGCACTAGTTTTATTTTGGTGAACATCTGATGCCCGCAACTATTATTTTGATTTCATCAATGTGAAGGTAAAAAAGCAAGGGTAATCAAGTCAAATTGCCTGGTATTTGGGGCAAAAGTGTTAAAAAAGGTCAGTTTACCTTTCATTTCATTATTTTAATACTTTTTATTGAATCTAATGTATTATTTTATTATTTTCTTTGTCAAAATGCTTGGCACAAGGGTCCTTCATTTATAGCGCACACTTTTTGATCTCTCTCCTTGCCATGTCATTGTCAGAGATCGAACAGTTGTTTAAGTTGACGTTTCCAATTCGGATTTGAGGGGACAATTTGTACTATTTCAATTTACGGGGGGAAATCTATTCAAGGCTAACCTCAGGGGGGAATAAATTTTCCTTTTTTAAGCTTTGTCCTGATTTCATGGACACTGTAACTTTTTGAAAGTTCATGGCTAAGACCTCCAGCATCATTGTATTAGTAGCTTCAGGAATCTTTTATCTTTTTGGGTAAATTTTAGGGGACCCCCCTTATTAGGTCGAGAATATACGGCCACCAACTTTTTTGAAAACCTGTAGAAAAACCCCCGCCGTTACCTATCGTTCTGTTAGATTGTCAGAAAAAATGTGTCAGTGATTACATGACCAATTTGCCCTTCACAGATCAGATAAATAAATAAATAACTAAAATTCATGGATAAAAGCTATAATAAATAAATAATAAAAATAATTATAGATAAATAAAACTAAAGAAATTTTATGATTATCTCTTCTCCGTCTCATCACCAACACTTGCCACCATCGTCTTTATCTTATTTCTTCGAAACCAAACATCAATCACTAAACAATTGAATCCAATTGTCTGAAAAAAAGAAGAAGGTATTTTGTATAGTCTAAGATCCAAAATAAACTCTAACAATATTCAATTCAAACACTGTCATAAATAACTTCTCACTGCCTTTAAATACCTTAAATCTACCAATGAAACATCCAAAACCCTGCTGCAAGAGTAATCCGCTACAATTACCATTTCTATTACCAATACTGGTTTGAAACTCATTCAAAACTTACTTCAATCGCTATGTATGTCACTTTTCAACTTCTCCTCTTCCACGACCATTGAAACACCAATCGCCTCCTCCTTCTTGAGGCTGCACTCGTCATCAACAACGGCTAAATTCAAAAAGATGGGCCTGATATAATTGAATCCTTGGGTTTCAATTTGTGATCTTCTGCTAACAGGAGATTCTGGGTTTGGTAATAGAATGGGTTTTGTGATCTCAGAAAACCCAATTTATAGAACTATAAAAAAAAAAATTCAAATCACAAATATAGAAAACATTGTCACCATTTAAATAAGTTAAACACACGATCTAAATTAATCTTCACCTCCATTGCCCCTCTCTGTCACCATGAAGCAAGCTTTCAGTGATCTTGTACAATTTAGAATCACAGCTATGGAAGAAGAAATAAGAGGACAAAAAAGGGAAAGAAAGGAAGTGGAAGAAGAAAGAAGAGAAAAAAAAAACTAACAAAGAGAGAGAGAAGATTGAGGAAGGGAAAAGAGGAAGAAGAAATAGGAAAAACAAAAGAGCGAAGGACGAAGAAGAAAGGAGATAGAGAAAAGAAAAAGGGCAGAGGAGAAATAAGATATTTTCATTTTAAAAATATTATTTATTAATTTTCTCATGGTGGCCCACCAAAAAAGCAAATATTCTAACCTTTTAAGTGAGTTTTACCCTTTTTTAATTTAGCTTGTTTTAGATTTAATTTTGTATGGAATTCCTGTTTTATCCCTCATCATTTGTGAAAAAGTAGATTGAAATAGTTGATTGGATCTGGATGGTAAAAATTGTAATAGAAATTGTTGATCGGATCTGGACGATAAAAATTGTAAACTTTAAGGATCAAATAATACAAACACGAAATTATGTTTTTAGGTGATCTTATGCCAAACCTTAAGAATAGGCTGTGATATTACCCCAAAATGAATTTATATATCATAAAATAATGAATAATATTACACTTACAACTTATATAGAATTAACTCTTTTTTAAATCTAAATTGATAAAATCGTATTAGAGATATAGTCATTTTGAGCATGAAAATTAAAGCCTATAATGGACTTCGATAAGCCCATTTAACATTTCTTTGCTACTTCATCTCCACGGACATTAGGGGCATGTTTGGGAGACAGGACAAAAAAGGAGACTGGACTGTTTTTAGGACTATTTGTCCTATCTCTTGTTTGGAACACTTTAAGGAGATTGAGACTAGATTAATGCTAGTCCTAATAGTACCCAATTCATGGGACAATATTTTATCTTTTTAATCTTATTATAATTAATAATAAAAAGTGATATAATATATTAAAAATAAAATAAAATAATTATTAATAAAAATATTAAAAAGATAATATAAAATATTTATCGATAAAAATTAAAAATAAATATATTATCATTAATAATTTTAGAAAAATTATTATAATACAAAAAGAAATATTATTACACTCATATTAATATAAAAATAAAAAATCTCATAAATATAATAAATAAGTACATTATTCAATTAATAATTCTAAAATAATATTAATTTTATATAATAAAAATGAAATATTACCAAAAAAATTATTATAATAACATAAACACTTAGAAATACAATAATTAATTGAATTAATCAATTAATAATTCCAAAATAATATTATTTTTATATAATAAAAATAAAAAATTATTAAGAAATTAATATAATAATATAAACATTTATAAATACAATAATTAATTGAATTACTCAAATAATTAATTCCAAAATAATTTTTTACATAATAAAATGGAATATGTTTTAAAAATTAATATAATAATATGAGCATTTATAAATACAATAATTAATTGAACTACTCAATTAATAAATCCAAAATAATTTTATTTTTATATAATAAAATAGAATATTATTAAAAAATTAATATAATAATATAAACATTTATAAATAAGATAATTAATTAGATTACTCAATTACTAATTTCAAAATAATTTTATTTTCATATAATAAAAATGAAAATTATTAAAAAACTATTAATAATATGTAGAAATTTATATATATAATAAATAATTATATCACCTTTGTAATAATTTCATAATATAGTATAATTTTTCATTATATTTACATATTTAATTATTTTTATCCAAAATTAATCTTCATTATTCACTTATAAAAATGATGTAATAATAATTAAAAATTAATCCAAAATATTAAAATTGTTATTTATAATTTATATAATAATTAATTCCTAATGAAATGCAAAATATGTTAATTTTTATAAAAGCATTGACAAGTTTTTAAATATTTTTAATAAATATTAAATTAATTTTTGTTTAAATCAAACTTGATTAAAATAATTTATTTTATATTTAAAAATTGATTTCTAAAATTTTATTATATACTAATATAGTCCAGTCCCATACTACACCAAACATAATATAGTACTATCTATAGTCCAGTCCAATCTAGTCTAGTCCCAATCCCAATCCCAATCCCAATCTCAGTCCAATCCAGTCCAGTCCTGACTCCCAAACGCGCCCAAGAGAACTTAGAATTAAAAGCCGCAATTCGTATGGACTTCAGCTCAAGTTTGGCAAAGGCCGGATGCAGAGTTGGGGAGATTGGTATCCGGCCCTAATCCGCACAAGAAAATCTGTCCTGTATCTGGATAATTCCCCGGAATTGGATAATGTGGAGCTGGAGTGGATTTTTCCTGCACGAATCTGGATTATCCAATTACCCAGGATTAAATCTGTAAGTGAAATCGTAATTGTAATTTGCAACACCTATTTATGCAGATAGTAGCGTAAACACAATAGAGTAGTAGTCACAAACCACAAACACAATAAAGAAATGACATTATAATCACCAAGTTATACTTTTAGATAAGAAAAACATAGCAGAAATGAATACAACAGATGACAACCACAATCTACAAACAACAAATCAGTTAGAGAGAAAGAGAGAAGACATAAAAACGAACAGACACAAAAATGTCGTAGGATGAGAGAGGAGAGGAGTGGAAGGAGAGGAGAGGAGAGCAACCAAGATGTGCTGGATGATGAATCATGAAACTTTCAAATAGTGTTTCAATTTGAATTAAAACTGAATTCGGGCTTTGAAAAGGTTGGGCTGGGCTCTCAAAAGGTTAAGCCTGGAGAAATTGGGCTGTTACATATAGGGTTTACAATTAGGCCTACATAATTATAAAATAATTTAACGAGTTGATCTATTCAATCTCTATCTTTTAACTCGTCGTACCCCATTTCTTAGTTAACTTTATTTAAATTAATATTATTTTCTCAGTAAACCCTAGTAAATTCCTAGATTACCCTTTTTCTTCTTCAATCTCCAATTAACTTTAGTTACTCTTACATGATAAATAACTTAAAATGATATGTCTTATTTACACTTAGTTCAAATTAAATATTTACTATTTTTGATTTAGCAAATAATTCTATGAATGTTAAACTTGAACTAATCATACCAAAACCAGGCCATGTGAGGGAAGTTTTCTCTGAACTTCTGTTGGTGTTAACGTGCATATGCAATACACATGATATTTTTGTTCAACTTGTGATAAAACAAAAATACTATATTGTTTATTATTTTACTGTTTTTAGAAGTATATTTTAGGAAGTATTTGATTTATAATCAATATCTTCATAGAATAGGATATTATTTAATGTATCCTAGCTAAAATAGGAGAATATTTATTTGTATCCTAATTCCTTCAGGAGTTATTTATATAACTTTCTATTATATTTGTCTTTATCATAATATGAGTGTGATTATGATTTTTATAGGAATCTAAGGAGATTTCGTTCAGACTTCCCACTATATATATTGTTATGTTTACATAACATATGGTTAGTTGGTTGTGGGGAGAGTCTATGTCACAGCATTTCAAGAATTAAGAGGAGAGCTTCCACTACAAGAAAGTGGGGTTTATAATACGTACATTTGCGGCGGTTTTTAAAAACCACCGTAAATAGATCCCACGCGAAAATATTTGAGGCGGTTTTGAGAACCGTCGTTTAAAGGGCCTAAAAATCCCCAAATCGAAAGTTGAAGCACACAACAACTTGAATGAAGCGTAAGATATCAAAAGTAAGAGGGCCAATATTAAGATTTCTCTGTCTTCTCCTCTCAAAATTCTCAGCAATGGCCGATGAACCTTCGATCACTCGCTGGTCATTTTAGGTGATTTTCTTTTTTGTAATTTCTTTTTTAGTTCTGTTTGATTGTTGAGAAAGTTGCGGAAAAGAAGAGGACATGATAGTTTGAAGTGTTAGGATCGATCATAAATTTTTGTTAACTGGAGAAAACGAGGCACTTCGGTAGACTGAACTAAATACGAGACTGTTTGGCACTTTGGCTTGGTTAGATTTACGTCTTTTTCTGAGCTGAAATAATGTGGTTTTTGAACTCAAATTTTTTATTTCCCGAGCTGATAATATCTGATTGAGATATTTTGGATCTATCTTCAACTCCAATTCTTACTTGCATGTTCTTGTTTTTTCATGAAAAACTGAAAAGTCGATTCCAATATATATATATATATATATATATATATATATATATATTGATTAAATGTATCGGTCAAAGTAGTTTTTGACTTTTGCTGATAGTTTTTTCCTTTTTTAAAATAAATTTTGATGTATTTGATGCAATGTGAAGGAGAGAATTTGCATCATGCATTTCTTTTAAGCTATCATGTTTATATATAGGATTTTAAAATGTTTTATGATGCCAAGTTTGGGAGAAAGAAACCGGTGGAGTCACAAAATGGTCAAACCACTAAAAAGCTAGTTTCAAACGGAAGTTCATCGAATAGGAATGGGCATGTTCAGAACTCGTCCGACATGGCCATTTACGAGCAGTTCTGAAACCAGGTATTATATTTGGTCTATAATTTCTCAATGCTATGACATTTCTAGTGGTTTAAAAGTTGATTTGTTTCATTTTGAATTGTTTCAAGGGAGGAGTTCGATGAACGCGAATGGAAATTTGTCCAATGGAACCTATGAGAAACCGTAAGATATCCCTTGATTTAGTATTTTCATTAAGCTGAAATGAAGAATTGTGAGTTTTTCTACTTGCTGTTAAATAAAATAGCACCATCTGTAAAAATTGGATAATGTTAATTGTCTTCTGAGTTATTTTTAGTTTAAAATTAGAAGATATGCTACCGTCATTTTATTTTTCGTAATAATTTGTAATTTTAATGTTCAAATGACTAAACTACCAGCATGCTGCGTACTGCCTACATCTTTCAGACTTGCTGACTCTGGTCTTTTCTGTTTCAGGTAGAAGCCTTTGCTTCCTACTTTTGAATCAACTAAAACTCGTGCTTTAGTCGAGGGTATAAGTAGGTAGGATTACTAGTAACATTTATTACATTTATTCCATTCTTGTTGTCTGAATTGTGTGGGATTTTGCTTTTTAACTAGTTTCTTGATAACATCATGTTGTTCATACCATTTGTATCCTGTGCAGGGATAAAATTCATTGGAGTCCAGATGTTAAATGGGAAAGCATCAAGGGTTTAGAGACTGCCAAACGTTTACTTAAAGAAGCAGCTGTTATGCCAAAAAAATACCCAAGTGCTGCTCTATCTCATGGCCCATGATATGATTTCTATGAATATATTTTAAATCTTCTCTACTTTTGTTCTCACTTAAAAATAGTCATAAAATTAGACAAAAGCATATTTCAGTTCGATAAGAAATATTTTATTAATATAATTGTTCTCCTTTAAATTTTCTTCCTTGAGATCAATGCACTTGGCATCCTCTGGTGGAATCCTCGTACATATTAATTAATTGTATCATTTTTCTAGAGTTATTATCGCTTTAAGTGTGAGGTTGTCTAAATTTTGTCACTGCATCACTAGCTGATCTGTCAGCAAGAATGATTTTTACACGCAGCTCACTGAGCTTCACTGTTTATAGTTGAGTTATAAAGCATATCTGTATATCTTCCAGGAAAAGGTCTTAGAATTTTTTCCTTTTAAATTGAAAAATGTAAAGAAAAATATATGTAGCTGTTTGTTCAAATGTGATGGTTATAACTGATGTGGCTTCTCTTCATAATACTTATCATCTCTCTGTCACCTATAATTTGGATGTTTATAACCAAAACACTGCACTATTGATTCTCTACATTTCATCAAGGTCTATGGGAAATTGTTGTTGGCACTGACTCTGGTGCTAATGTGGAGCTGTTCATAACAGAAGATATTGAAGTTCCATGGAGCCTTCAACCTGTCGATTTATTTAAATATGAGCATGAACTCAAAAGAAATTGATGCAATGTTCAAGTCCAAATTACGTTTTGCTATTAAGCTAACCTTTTCTCTTCTTCTAGGTACTTTACTGGCCTCTTATCACCATGGAAAGGTATTCTTCTCTTTGGTCCGCCAGGAACAGGAAAGGTTTGTGAACATAGTTTGTTCATTACTTATAGTAATTATTATAGTAATCTTACTTTTCACTTATTATGTTTTAAATTTTATCAGTTCATTATCTTAGACATAGCTTCTATTCATCGTATGTTTTACCTATCCTAATAAAACTTGTTTTTGAACTAAGTCATCTTCTCCACATTCCTCTTCTTGTTCATGACCTGGTATTATTGAAGGATGTTTATCAGGTTCATATCAAAGTCAGGTGCCAAAAATATCTCTTCTCAATTGGACTCCCATTTGACAATAAATTCCTCTTGCTTCCTTAGAAATTGCTTTTAATTCGAAGTTACAGGCTCCATAATTTTGTATAAACAAGCAAATGTTTATCCACAGTATTTATATCTTTTAGTTTTCTTTCTGTTTGTCATTATGTTCAGTAAGATTATCCAATCTCCTGATTGACTGCTGGTTGATTTCTTTGTATGTCTTTTCTGGAAAGAGGGATGGCTAGTCTTAAAGGTTCTGTCTGATGAATGTATCTGCTTTCCCATTATGCTCCATGTGGAAAAACACTCTGACCCATCAAATTATTTGACATCTATATGTGCTTTGTTTATCAAAATCTGTCCCATAATTGGGTGGTCTTGACTTGTTTTTTGGTAGCTAGAAGTACCTGTTTTGTGAGGAAGGACACATATTTGTGATAAAAGATAATAAGGGTCGTGAATTAGAGATAGTTTATATTTTGGTTAGTATTAATAGTTAAAATGTATCACCATTTTGATGTTTCAGACAATGCTTGCCAAGGCCGTTGCAACAAAGTGCAAGACCACATTTTTCAATATTTCAACATCTTCTGTTGTCAGTAAATGGCGTGGTATGTTAAAGTCAAGCAATTTTTCTTAAGATCATATTTGAATATATCTAGGTGTCTAAACCTGTGAATGAAAGTGTTCTATACTTACCTATCTGTCTCTCTGTCTGTGTGTGTGTGTGTATAAACATTAAGAACTAAGACTGTGAGAGAAGATTAGGTATTGATTTATTTCTTATGTTTCTCAAGACTGGAACTAAATTGACTGATGGTTTCTAATTGGTGATAAGTTAGCTAAAAGTTGTATATTGCTAATCTCTACATTCCTTTTTTTGTTTTATCATACCATATAAAAGCGTATTTACTAGATAAAGTTTTAGAAGATTAAATCCCAGGTTTGAAAGGCATTCCAAAGGGCTAGAAAGTCCCATATCTTGGTGCATGGGAGGGGTGAAATGTCATTATAGTGATATGTGTCAATTGTAGATTTCTCTTTTGTTAATTTTGTTTTCTTATCACTATTAATTTCTTTTCTAAAAGTAGTCAACTATATTCGACTTCTTAAAATTATAAACACAGCCTAAGGAGCAGGGGTATCATTTATTAGTTAATTGTTTTCGAAGCTAAATGCATGTCTATTCCAAGCAACAATATCTCAACTGCCATTCCCTGCAGCTTCATCCGTGTCAGTGTTATTGTTTTGTATGTTATTTTTTTATTTTTAATGTTTGGTTAACACATAGTTAGCAGGTGTATGTAATTGCAATAATGTTAATAGACTTGCTTTGTTTGTCAATGCCAATGAGAATTACTTAAAAATGAAATTGCTAGATTTCAACATTACCTTCCTAAATTATTGACTTGGATAGATTGCAGATGGATGGTTTGACGCGGACAGATGAACTTGTATTTGTTTTGGGGTAACAAATCTCCCCTGCGACACAGAAACTTGAATGAAGCACACAACAACTTGAAACAGGATCACAACAACATGAAGGTGATGTATGATGAAGTCATTTCCTTTCTACAGGAGAGGTTTTCAGAATTTGCAGAGCGACATGTTACAAGACCAGTATTTACTTATTTCTTAAAGTTAAAAATGTAGTTTCAGTTTACTTACATTTTTAACTTATGTTTCAACTTTTTTTTTGATAAATAGGTCCCAGATGCTTCAAGTGGACACCATAGTCGTTTTCAATTTGATAGTCATGGAACAAACAATATCATAGATCATGAATCAGACCAAGATAACGAATTGGTATATAAATGAAATTAAACAATTTGTTTCACAATATATAATGTTACTTAATGATTATGCTCTTGGTGCAAATTGATTCTTGCAGGTTATTTACTAAGTTGCAAGTTGTTTACCAAGTTGTAGGTTGGTTACAAAGTTTTGTAATTTACTTATCAGATGATTAAATTATGTGAAGGTTGTTGAAATCTAACTGACATGTTGATTAATTGTTTGATTATAAGATGATGAATAGTATGGAAGATGATTGCGTTATATTTGGTTTTCTTGGATTATGATTGAACCATTATATGAGATATTTTTGTATTTGATTTGATTGCATTATATTCATTAAATGAATGAATAAAGAATTATATCAAAACATTTTTGTGGGATAGGTTAATTATTTTGTAAACAATAAATAAATATAGAATAGCACAAGTAGCGAAACTTTGAAAAATTTTTGCTTACTATATACGACGGTTTCCTGGTCGACGCAAAAAATTTTTCTTAACTATTTACGGCAGTTCCCTATCAACCCACAACAATTGTACAAAAATTATATAAAAACTTTTTACAGCAGTTTTGTGACTTTTTACGGCGGTTTTTTCTTCGTCGTAAATATTTGACTTTTTATGGCGAACACAAACCCGTCGTAAAAAGGTGTGTTGATTGCGATCCTGTTTCGTCGTTTGTTTTTGTGTCAAACAACTAAACCACCGTAAAACTGTGTTTACGGCGGGCCAAAACCGTCGTAAAAGCTTTTACTGCGGTTGTTTTTGCGACGATTGCGAACCATCGCATAACCACCGCAAATGACTATTTACGACGATTTTAGCCTACCGTAAATAGTCCTCCCTGTTGTAGTGTTCAACGCAGATTGGAATGCTACTTTGATTTGATTTTATGAGTGTTTTATTTATGTATGAGAGATTGTAATCGTATATGAATTGTTGATTAGGTATGTGTGAATTAGTAGACACTTGAGAGAACTTGTGAGTTAAGTGTTTATGTAATTCAGTGTCAGACTTTGTGGTTATGATTTTCTTAACAGTGTGTTGTTAAGATATCAGTGACAGAGGGTGAGCAGTGTCACTAGAATTTAAGATCTTTGCGAGATTTTGTTTTACAAAGATTAGGTCAGTGTGTGAGAGTGAGTCAGCACTGTAAACGATCCTAAATATTGTACAAATAAGAACTTAGTGAATTACAACTCTAAAGTTATCCGTGAATGTAGGTTTTATAACCGAACCACATAAAATCCTCCTGTGCCGATTTACATTACAGTTTACTGTTATATTATTTATAACTGCATACTTCCAAAACTTACAACTTTTATTTTGATTATGTTATTTAAAGACATGGAGAAGAAATTAATTGTGTAAAGGAAAGGAATTAAACCGAGACCAGGCATATGAGGGAAGTTTTTTGATAATCAGTCATTTGTAACTTTGTATAGTCTTAGTTTGGATTTCTACTTTGTATTTCTCTGGTTTCTTCCTATCATATGTTGTGTTGCTTTGTATTTTCTTATAGGTCTAGATCTGGCAACCTTATTAGAAGGTCTATGAATCTAGATTAAGATAAAAACAAAAAATGAAAACTTTTCTTGATTTTTACTGTTCATCGTTTTTTACTGTTCATCACTGTACGCTTCTCATATTAATACAATTTCTTTCTTCATGACTTATAGAATAATATACATTTATCAAATAAATCATAAATATATTTCAAAGAAAAAGATTTGATGTTCAAGATTAAAAGTATATAAAACAATTTGGAGATTAAAGCATCTAAGAAAATTAAGGGTTTATATTATTTGTTTAAAAGATTCATTTTCTTAAAATTTTATTTGAGGGTAAAACAGTCAAAAAATAAAAAATAAAGAATGGGATCTAATGAGTTTTAAAGTAGGGGTTGAGTAGAATCACTCTAATTTAATTTAAAAATTAAAAATACAAATATTTTTTTACATGCAAAAAATGGATTACTCACTCTTCGAATCCGCTCCAGATTGCATTTTAAGCCAGATTTTCTCCACAGATCTGGTTCATAAATCCAAGATTATGGATAATAATATGTACTTGCAGATGTGGATTTTGTAAATATCGGGATCCGTGCGGGGCGAATTGCCATGACTAGGTAGATCTTCTGAAAAACTTGTGCCAAAGAGATCCAAAAGGCTTAGTGAAGTGCTCCTCTTTAACTCTTGGAAACGTACCAGTCAGCTCGATATTATTCCCTAAAATGAGCTTCTCTATGTTTTGGTAGTGCATGGAAAATACTATCCGGGAAGTGCTTTAGCAAACTGCGACTAGTAAGAGTCAAAGATATCAAAGAAGAAGATATATTCATAAAAGAAGTAGGCAATACTCTAGACATGTCTATTTTAGAGAGAATAAGTTCCTTCAGGTCTGTCAGGTTTTGAGCTAGTGCTTGCCAGGTAGGCTGTTTAAGACTCAAAAAATTGTTAGATAGATCTAGTGAAGACAATTTATACAAATGAGAGATTTCAGATGGAAGCTGACCATTAAACCTAGAGGAAGGGTGATTAAGGTATGTCAAAATAGGGAATCCACTAAAACTAGTAGAAACCCGAGAAAAGTTGAAATCATTAAAAAGCCAAGTTGAGGCTTTGCATGTGAGAAGATAGAAAGAGACTACTACCGGAACGGATATTACCATGTCGCCAGCTCCAACCAAAGTCTAGACCAATTACATAACCTGTCACCAAATCATATGTGATCCCATTCCATGAGCAGCAAATCATGGTTCTCATTCCATGACAACATTTTAGGATAAGATGGAGGACTCCTTCCATCATCACAAAACTTGAAATAAATTTTCTCAAAGGAAAAGTGTTGCTTAAATTGGAGCGATGCATCATTTTATTCAGAAGGGCACAATTTTGCATAAGCTTGAGAATACAAAAGCAACAATTGGAGGCAGAAAAGTGGACTAGAACATATTAACCTACACATATTTGCTTATGATGAGATCACGAGAATAGATATGCATGTAAACACTTCTAACAGATCAGTATTTATATTGCATCTTTTTTGTACCTTATTCACATGGAAACATCAAGAACAAAACAAAGTGTTTTGGCATTAACACCTTCACCGACTTTAGGTTTTGGCTTTCATATTTGCCTGGCAGGAAGATGATATGTGGAAAAGACAAAGAAAATGTTTTTGCGAAACGTTTTTGCGAAAACGATACATAATTGATAGTTGAACAACTAATGACAAATTAAGCTGGAATTAAAAACTCAGGTTGTGGTATTGGACTGCCGACACATCTTTTTAATATCCCTAGCAAAGTTTTGAGTCTTGGGTTAACTTATAAGTGTTACAGTCCTTGGCCAAATGGACAATGTATTATCTTATTTGAGATTGAATTGTAGTATCTTATTTGAGATTGATTGTAGTTCTACAATTTTAGTTTATATTTGTTTGTTGGCTTATTCACAAGTAGAAAATGAATTGGTTGATCAGTATGGTTATTATTGTAGTGTTCATTATGTTGAAAACCTTCGTATCTATTGATGTATAAAACTATTGTTAAGCCCATATCTACTAGCTTAAGATTTTCAGAAAGTGGTATACTTAACAGGCTATTACAGCCATTTGACCTAATTGTTCAAGATTTGAATCCCCCCATTGCAAATAAAAAAAAAAAAGAAATTATATTGGTCCACATAAAAACCTAAAAAAGATTGTGAGACCCCGTTTACGTGTAAAAAAACGTGAAGTCTTGCACATAAGGCGGCATATTGAAGCATAAAACTATTGTTAAACCCATACCTACTAGCTTAAACTTTTAAAAAAGTGATACCTATTATAAATAATGAAAGGTGCTTCGTATAATTTTCCTCATCTATATTGGTTTATCAATTTCTAGATAAGAGACAGAAAATAAAGAAAAGTAAGTGAAAAAAAACAAGAAAAAATGATAGAAAATACCCTAATAGGAATTGGCAGGAAACGAAAGTTTTATTCTTATGAAATAAGAAAAGTCTACAAAATGATCAAGTGTCCTCGTCTCACTTCTCAAAAGTTGTATTTATAGTACAAGATTTGGCAGGAAAACGTTATATTGGTTGGATACACATCATCAATGACGATGTTGACCAATCATTTTAATTAACTTTGTTGACATGTCTCTGAATTGGATCTTGACATTTTCCTTTAGATTATTTCAGGACTTAGGCCTTTTCTTTTGAATTAGGCCCTTTCTTTCAAATTGAACCTTCCTTTCTTGTCATAACTCTCCTTTATGGGTTGAATCATCTGTACTCGATTTGTGTCTATTGGAAGCCAACTTGCAGATGTGTTGACTAAGGGTTTGAACAGCGTTGTATTCCATAGAATTATTGGTAAGCTGGGAATGGACAATATCTGCTCAGTAACTTGAGAGGGAGTGTGGGAAATGCATTCTTTGGGAAATTGTGTAAGTGTGTATTGTAAATATCTTTCATTAGAGGAGGAGATTTTGGTAGTTATTGTAATTACTAATCTGTTTAGGATATAATTATAATCCCGACTTATAGGGATTTGATTGTAATCCTTGATTTATAGGGATGTGATTTTGCGTTTCTGTATCCTACTAGGTGTATAAATCGCCGAGTGATGTAATAGTTAGAAAAAATAAGAATTACACAAGTCCACAAAGCTTATCAATAGAAATACTACTTAATATCTGTGGAAAGAAAAAGATTTGCAGTTTTTTTTTCTTTTCCTTTGGGTAATTCCAGAACAATTTTGCAAGACCCACCAAACTGCATGCACTACATTCTTTTACCTTTGCATTTCTCAATCAGCCTCCTCACTCTCTGTTGCTCTCCTTCAACTATCCTTGCAAGCCATTGAGGCTCTTCAGTTGAAAATACAATATATCCCATACACATTCCGAGCACTACGCCAGCTCCATATCCCATCATTACAATTCTCCAACCAAATTCAATTTCGGAGTCTGTATCACCTGATTTTGGAGACGGTTCCGATGGCTGACCAGCGTTACAATCTGGCAATGGAACTCCACACAATCCTGAGTTTCCAAGATATGAATCACTTCGGAAGGTATTAAATTGTGGGCCTTGGGGTATCTTCCCCACAAGCTGATTTTGAGATAGGTTCAAAAATGCAAGAAATGTCAAGTCTACCAACTGTTGCGGAATCTTTCCAACAAGCTTATTTGAAGAGAGGTCTAAAGATTCAAGAGCTAACAATTTTCCAAATGATGAAGGGATATGACCTGTCAAACTATTGTGAGAAAGGTTGAGGAGCACAAGTGAATGGAGCTTCCCAATTGATTCTGGAATCTTCCCGTGAAACTTATTGTTTGAAAGATCAATGATGGTGAAAATCTTTAGAATTCTCCCAAGAGCTATCTCATATCCCTTAATTGACAATACCACATAATTTTGATAATCTTTTTCCCCCATATATTTTGAATTTTCACCAAACAATTGTGACATTATCGATTCTGAAGGATTGTCAGGATATAATCTCTTAGCATTTTGCAATTCTCCTTCACCTTCGCCAACTTTCATAATTGCTTCTAAATTTCTGAAATACCTTGTTGGCAAAGAACCACCAAATCTGTTATTTGATAGATCAAATAATCTCAACTTATGGAATGGATGCTTGGCCTCATGATAACCCTTTAAGCCACCATAAAACTTGTTGGAACGTAGCACAAGAACCTGTAGATTTGGAAGTGCTTCCAACCAATATGGGAAGGTATCATTTATGTTGTTGTTTCCAAGATCTAAAAATTTGAGGTTGTTACAGTTGAGCAAAGATCTTGGGACTGGTCCTTCTAGTTCATTGTTGTTGAGGTTTAGTGTCATCAAAGAATTGCCCTTTGCAAATGAACCAGGAATAGTGCCATAAAATCTATTATTTCGCAAATCCAACACCCGAAGCCTACTGCTGAATTTTCCTACGCACTCAGGAATGATACCACTCAAGTTGTTATTGGAAAGATCAAGAATTCGAATGGTATTTATATTGCAGATCCAATGAGGTATCTCTCCAGTTAATTTGTTGTTTGAGATATAAAAATATTTCAAACTTGGTGGTAGAACTGGAAGTGATCCTCCAAGCAAGTTGAAACGAAGGTCAAGAAACTCTAGAAATTTCCAGGAAATCTGCAATGCAGGTGAGTGAATTGTTGGCAAGACTTAGACACTCCGAACTTATCTGGCCTATGTCGCGTAACAAGTTGGGAATCTGCCCATGGATTTTGTTATTGGAAAGGTCAAGATATTTTAGATTTTTCCATGAAGCCTCTGTCCCTTTGAGGAAATTGTTGGAAAGATTCAACGCCCACAGCGTTTCCGGGCCGACGTTGCCCATCCATTTGGGAATCTGGCCATGGATTTCGTTATTGGAAAGGTCCAAAACCCCTAAAGTGTTTAGAGTTTTGAGTACTTCTGGAAATTCAACTATGTTGCAAGAAGATAATTTCAATGAGTAAACTTTTGGAAACGAAGAAGAGTTGAATTTTATTTTTGAGCTCACTGAAAGATTGTTATCAGAAAGATCAAGCGTTTTGAGGTGTTTGAGCTTCGAAAACAGGTAAAGCTCAACACCACCACTTAAGTTGTTTGAAGACAGCCCGAGATTCTTCAGGTATGGAAGTTCAAAGATTGAACTTGGGATTGAGCCATGCAGTCTATTATGACTCAAATCAACGCTTTTGAGTGCAGAATTGTTCTGAAATTCCACAATATGACCCGTTAAATAGTTAAAACTCAAGTCTACATTCTCCAATATCGGCAGAGTTAATAGCTTGGGTGGTATCGTCCCATCGAGTGAGTTAGCATAAAAAAAAAAGTCCACTAAATTTTGAAGCCTACTTACATTAGAAGGAAGGGGACCTGCCAGTTGATTCCATGAAAAGTCTAAAAGAGAAAGTTGTGTCAAGTTGGAAAAAATTTCTGATATTTCGCCAAGAAAATTGTTACGTGAAAGATCTAAATGGCTGAGTTGCTCAAGATTTGAAAAAGATGATGGGATGTGACCACTGAAATTGTTACCCTGCAGGCCCAAAAGAATGAGTTTTGTGAGGTTACCAATTGAAGCAGGAATTGACCCCGTGAATTGGCAGAAACCCAGATTCAGATGCCTCAAAGACTTTAGATTTCCAACTGAATCAGGTATATCTCCTGAAAAACTTGTGTCAGAGAAATCCAAAACGCTTAGTGGAGTGCTCCAGTTAACTCTTTGAATGGTGCCAGTCAGCATATAATTTTCCGCTAAAATGAGCTTCTCTAGGTTTGGAAGTGCATGGAAGATATCGTTCGGGAAGCTCCCTTGCAAACTGCAACCGGTAAGGATCAAAGATGTCAGAGAAGAAGATATATTCATCAAAGAACCAGGCACTATTCTAGACATGTCTACTGAAGAGAGCACAAGTTTCTTCAAGTCCGTCAGGTTTTGAACTAGTGCTTTCCAGACAGGCTTCTCAAGACTCAAGGAATTATTAGAGAGGTCCAATGAAGCCAATCTAGACAAATGGGAGATTTCAGATGGAAGTTGACCATCAAAGCTGGAGGAAGAGAGATTGAGCAGTGTCAAACCAGGGAATCGACCTAAACCAGAAGAAACTCGAGAGCGCTTGAAGTCATTGAAAGCCAAGTTAAGGAGTTGCAAGTGAGAAAGCAGAAAGAGACTACTGTTCGAATGAATTTCACCATGTAGCCAGCTGCAACTAAGGTCAAGACCAATCACATAACCTGTCACCAGATCACATGTGACCCCATCCCATAAGCAGCAATCATGGCTCTCATTCCATGACAACATTTTAGGATAAGATGAAAGACTCCTTCCATCATCACAAAACTCGGGATGACTATTCTCGAAGGAAAAGTGTTGCTTAAATTGGAGCAATGCAGCACTCTCTTCAGGAGGGCACCGGTTTGCATAACTCTGAGAATACAGAAGCAACAATTGGAGGCAGAAAAGTAAGCTAGAACTAATTTTTAACCACCACATCTTTGCTTATGAAATCACAGGCAAAGATATGCATGTAAACACTTCTAACAGATCAGTGTTTATGTAGTATATTGTTGTACCTTGTTCACATGGAAACATCAAGAACTAAACAAAGTGATTTGGCATTAACACCTTCACCAACTCTAGGTTTTGGTATTTTCATGTTTACCTGCTGGTGGGAAGATGGCACGTGGAAAACACAAAGAAAAGATGTGTTGCTAGTCCAACAACTAATGACAAATTAAGTTGAAATAAAAAACTCAGGTTTATGGTATTGGACCGCCGGCACATCTTTTTTTCGAGGTCTACTACAAAGCTATTTTAAATTGAATCATAGGTTCTACGTTATCTGCAGGGTATGCCTTTAGTTTTGAACATTGAATCATAAAAATGAAAACTTGTTGCAAATTCAGTTCAATTGATCTCTAAAATGGTAAGCTCCACATGTTTTAAGATGATCTACTTCCTGTGTAGGCACAGCAGAAGTTGCTCCAATGATGATCAAGAAATGAACCCAGAACCCTATCGCCCGGGACACATTAGTCTCATTGAGTTCTTTTTGTCTAAATCAGAGGACAAGGTCTGACACACTCAATATCTCTAGCAAAGTCTGACTCATGGGTTAACTCCTAAGTTTTATGGTCCTTGGCCAAATGGATATGCTTTGAATGAAAGATGTTTTTTATTGTCCAAAATGGACAATATATTATCTTATTTGATATTGAATGGTAGCATCTTATATGAGATTGATTATAGTTCTACAATTTTTGTATATATTTGTCTGTTGGCTTCTGCTCATGTAGAAAACGAATGAATAATCAGTATGGTTATTAATACTTATTATTGTAGCGATCACTATGTCCAAAATCTTCATATCCAATATTATGTAATGAAGGATGCTTCGTATAATTTTCCTAATTTAAGTTGATTTATCAATTCTAAATTCTAAGCAAGAGAGAGAGTG
This sequence comes from Boswellia sacra, assembly GCA_013180625.2. Taxonomy (NCBI): domain Eukaryota; kingdom Viridiplantae; phylum Streptophyta; class Magnoliopsida; order Sapindales; family Burseraceae; genus Boswellia; species Boswellia sacra. Next base: position 87,041 of record SNVD02000907.1, on the reverse strand, counting down.
AGGGAAAGTAAGCGAGACAAAACAAGGGAAAAGGAGATAAAATATCCAAATAGGTATTGAGATTAAAAAAATGTTTATTCCGATAAAATAAAAAAAAAATTATACAAAACTGATCAAGTGTCCTCTTCTTACTTCTCAAAAGTTGTATTTACAGTACAAGATTTGGTTGAAAAGGGTTATATTGGTTGGATACAGATCATCAATGCCGATGTGAACCTCTTACTTGGATCTTGACATTCCCCTTCAGATTATTTCATGAGTTGGCCTTTTCTTTTGAATTAGTATCATAGTAGGACCTTACATGTGATATAAACAATTAATAAATTTGGAATGACCTAAAATGTTTTGAATTGATGAGAAACAATCATGTTATAGTTTGCGCAACGATGAGAAATTGGTTCTGCGTTTTGCCCTTTAAAAATAACAGATGCGGAGCCAAAAAAATTATACATAATCCTCATATATATATCCACATGATAAAGGAGATCGAAGGCTCAAACGATTGCCCCAGGGCACCAATAAACATAGACAATCAAATTATAATATATTTTTGCCTAGAACTAAACATCATGAATGTATAAGAATGAGAATTAAAGTAAAAATGTTCAGAATTTATACCAACTTGTTCAAACCTCTACTCCGTCCATGCTCATGACTATAGAAATTCTACATTTTCTATATATTGAAGAAAGCTACTAAATGCAGTTTAATTTCTCCAATCTTCTTTATAATAGATATGTAATTCACTTTGTATCAAAGACTACTACAACTTAGAGTTGTTAGATCTCTACAAACTTTTTCAATAAGATGTTCAAATCCTTGTATTCACGCTAGAGGTTCCTCCAGCAGCTAGCCCTGCAATGATCGTGCATAACAATGAAATCGTTAATAATGAAGGAAAAGAAAGAGAAAATGCAATGCTCTATCTAAAATAGGCTTTTTTATTAAAAAAATCATACAAGAGAATTTGAGGATGTTAAGTCGTCAATGAAGAGCTTTCTTGTTGCTACTTGAACATTCTTATCTGTAATGTAGATAATAATTGAACAATAGTCTAACTGTAAACCGTTTTCTATATTTTGAAATTCAAAAGTTAGGCTGGTTATGCCCAAATTTAAGATATTGCTATGCATATAGATTCTTCAAGAGGCTAGTCACCATAATCAAGTTAGCATGATGCTTTGTAAACTCTTAAAAAAACAGAGGAAGAATGGACCCCTTGCAATCCGTACAATTCTTGTGTAATGCTTTCAAAATTTAGAAGCTACAATCCAAAACATCACATGGAGACACGAACTCTGAAAGACCCAAGGGAGAGTTAGTTACTATGATTTGTACCCATGGGTAAACAGCAAATAACTTCTCACCAAAGCATCATATTCACATCAGACATTAATTTGACTAGTATCTACTTTAAGTCTACCATTGATCTCCTATTTCCAAAACAGCCAATTCGTTGCTTGGCGAGGCGAAAATCATCAAATCATAACCTATAACAGTAGAAGTATATATTTTTTCTGCAGCAAGACTGAACAGACTACATCGGTACCACTACAATGCATTGTACAGGATCAACAATTTTAACAAGAATATCTTACAGGATCAACAATTCTCTCGTATGAAAAATATCATTGTCTTGTCATTTGACGCACATCATATAAACACCAAATCAACACAAAATGGCAAGTTGTGTGTACAAAAACTCAGTCAAACCACAGTTACGTTGTGACTTAGATAATGAATCCACTTATGACATTGATGCAAAATAGTTTGCATGAAGCAGCTAACCTTGTAATTAATCAGATTCAAAAGTGAAATCATTGGCTAGAAGAGAAAATATAGATTCTAATACCCATGGATTGCAGCGTAATTCTGTATTTTAAGCCAAATTTGACAGCTGAAGTACAGACAATGATGACTATGACTTGTTATGGGATTAATTTGCAGCAAACTCAGATTGCTGATTAAAATGCAAGAGGTGCTAATTAAAATAAATATCAGATTGCCCACAAGAAAGCTAATCTGGCTACGTTGCCCAACGAGTCTGCTTCAAAGGACATTGCAGCATCAAACTACTTCTGCTAAATTGCTTAACTTCTAACCATGAGAGAGGACTAATGAAGTCCCTTACAATTTGCAAAAGTTTGGCAGCATATGCACTCAAAATATTTCAAGGAAGAGTCGATTACTATAGTGTTATCTATGTGGTTAAAAGGCAGAGAAGTCCTGACTCTTAACAATATAATATTCCAGACATTTCTCGACTAAAATCTATGTTAGTCCAATATTCAGCTTGATCAAGAGTATTGACGGAAGAAATCTTGATGTAGCGAAATTAAGAGATCATAACCATGCTTATTAATTCTATTTTTTGGGAATCTAGAAATGTTTTCAGAATGGCGATCAAACCTTATGAATCTTTAAAACATCTTTTATGAGATGACAACACCTCAATGTGCCAGCTATTATTGTGAATTTGCAAACATTGCGGAACTGCAGATAACTAAATTATGAAATGGAATGTAATAACTGAGTGCCTGAAGAAGCTATTACAAAGAAAATGAAGTACATAAGAAACAGGGCAAATCAATTCATAACAACTTAAAAACAAACACCGAATAATATATAAAACCCTTTAAGCAGTTGAAACTAAAAAGAAAATTCATATTTACAAATTTCATATTTTCTATTAATTTAAGACAATTAACACATTAAAAAAATCAATTTCTGTACTGTAATCTCTGTTAGACAGTCCTCAGTTTAGCAAAGAATAATATTCCAAGAAAGATCGACATGTCAGTAACAAACACATCATATGTAACTGCTTTGATAGCACCTTCAGAAAGAACACGAACAAAAAGGCAGTTCCTAACGTCTAAGACAAACAAAGTGTGAGAATGCTTCTCAGTAGGAATATAAACAACTAAAAAAGACATTAACATTCAGCAAGGAGGACGGTACTTATGAGAACGAGAAGGAGTCAAGGGGGAATGTTGCTTTATCCATGCTGGTGGGGACCAGAAATTATTAGAAATAAAAGGATGAACAACGCCATTCTTCAAGTTGTAAAGCCATGTGTACTTTCCAGGATAATCATTATCATTTCTTTCCAAATTATAGATTTTACAAACACAATTCCCTTCAAATCCAGATAAATGGCTAGCTGAAAGAGAGAATGCGCAATCATTACCCATAAACAAAACTCTATCCTCCAATTCATGCATCACAAGAACCCTCTCACGTTTCTCTTCATCAAGTTTATAAACCTTCAAACACACCCCAAACTGACAAATCAAAAACAAATCCACAAATGACTTTACCAAGTATCGTGACCGAAAGTCCGTATTTTGCATAAGGTTTGCAACTAGGGTAATGCTCATAGTTTTATAATCCACAGCTATAGTCAAACCTGTATAGCCTAAAGCATAGAATTTTTCATTATGACAAACAATATCCTGAGAACAGTTAACAGCAGTTGTGTCTAAGTTAGTCCACTTCTCATCTCCATTTCTCCAAACAACTAATTTGCGTCTGCTACGATGTATAGCCATAACTGCAAACGCATCAACACACTCTGAAACAATCACTTTTCTGAAAAATTTATCCACTCTTTTGTACATCTCTTTCCTATAAACTCTACTTCTATCTTTATTTTTACCAAAAGAAGATAATTCAAGTCAATAAGCTATAGCTATCTCCTTAAGTCGATAATCAAGCAAGTTCAAAGACGGTGATAACTCTTGAACAATTTTTTAAAACGAAACCCACCAAGCGGATCAGTGATTCTGACTTCACCAGAGTTTGATTCTTCTACTCTCACCAGCCATGTTGAGGTGGTTTCCTGGTTGTGAGAGATTTTGTGGAGTCGCTGGATGGTGTAAATAGTGGACTTGGAGAGCATGAAATTGGCGCCGTTGCCAGGGGTTGACTCAACGGAGAACTAACTCCTGAAACTTGAACGTGGACTTAGCGTTTTCGGAGGATAAAAACACGCGGACGAGAATCAAAATGAGCGACAAACTGAACGAAAATGAAGTAGGTCGTCGAGTGAGTGAAGAAAGAGGCGTTCTGCTATGACGAGAACGTCCTCTGGGAGACTGGACCAATCAGGCGCGGTTCTTTTCATTTTTAGTATTAACTAAGAAACTGCAATTATTGACCTACGCTACTGCTACCAGAAAGGAGAAGATGAAAGGTTGGCCGATGATGGCGAAGACATGAATTTCATAGAGTAGGAGTAGGTAGACGGTGGCGCAGAAAGGGGGAAGGAATTAGAAATTAGGATTAGTAATAGTTTCTGGGTAAATCACATAGACAACCCCAAATATTACAAGGCTACTTCTAAAACCATAAATATTTATAATATTCGGCTTGATGAGATACTTAACTAATGGGAAAATTACACTCACAACCCTAAGGTTTGGTATTTTTCGAGCCATCCTTCTAAATACGTCCATCATTAGCATATTAAAATAATTTAATTTCTATTTGATTGGTCTTTAAATTTTTATAAATAATTTACATAATTATCCAAATAAAGTATATCAATTTAATGTAACTAAAAATCTAATAAAACTAAAATATTTTTTATAAGAAATTCATAAAATAACTCAATTCTCACTTTAAGTTTATGGATTTTTTTGTTTCTAATAGTATTTTTAATAAAGAATTAATTTACTAAATTTAAAAAATTAATTTTAATTTATCAAAATGATATTATGATTAATTTTGAAGTTATAAAAATGATATGAAAAATAAAAAAACAAATAACTTATAAAAATTCAATTAGTTGGGTGTATTTAAAAGGATAGCTGTAAAAAAAATTTTGTATTGCAAATAACCTCACCCTATTGCAGTAGATTACAAAAGTAGGTAGGGGTAACCTTTGAAAAGCTAATATGTAGATAGACTAAAATACTAAAATTGTCATTGTAAAATAATTAAAATCCAAAAATAGCATTAAATATTAAATTTTTTAAACTAATTAATCAATTATTTATTTAATAGATTATTAAATCAATTTTTTAAAAAAATATTTTTCTGAAAATAAAAGGCAGCAGACGAACAATTGTCATCATCATTGTTGATCGCCAATGGCCTAGCATGTCTAGCAACACCTCCATGACCACCATGGTCCCTCAACTGCCCTTTTAAGGATCTGCATGTATCTCAGCCATTAATGTCAATGATAAACGAGATCGGACGAGCATCAAAACTTTAGTAATAAGATCTTGTTGATCGACGACATGAATATAGGAGATGGGGGCATTTCCTGCATGAAATAAAAACAAACCATGCAAATACTTGCAACCATAATAAAATCAATTGGTTTTGATTTCATGTTGCCCCTTTATCACCCTTGCATCTCACCATCACTGTCACGATTGGAACCCTAATTTTAGAGACTATTGATGAAAGTAATTGGTGAAAATATAATTGTGAAATAGATGACGCAAGGAAGACAGAGAAAGAAATTGGAATGAGAGTGTAAGGAGAGAAAAAAATTGGTGAGATCTCAGCTTCTCTTGTCTATGCTAGAGTAGTGACAATAGTGATGCTATAAAGAAACTTCTATGTCATGCAGGGAAGATGCATCAATGGCTGGTCTGTGACGGCAACACATCCCTCTAAAAAAGCTCTAATCTTACCCATTTCATCTTTTTGTTAACATGGGTTCGTGGGTTTGGATTGTAAAGTTGTGAGTTTTGAGACTCTTTGCCTATGTTTTGTGTTTTGTGGTGAAAAGAAACAAAAAAAAAAAAAAAAGGTGAGAAAGAGAGAAGAAATAGGGGAAGAAAGAAAACAAGTTGGAGCCAAAGCTGGACATGGCAGTGGTGGCTTGCCACTTTTTTGGCTTTTTGTAGTCTTTTTTATTTTGTTATCATTTATTTTCATATCTAACATGACATAGGTATTAGATTTTTTTTTCTGTGAAGATATTCTTGGGTTTGAAAATTGTGAGTTTTACATAAAAAGATGGTTAGTATTGGATAGCATGACCTTTGAGGATGTATTGATCAATTTTCGTGATGCTATACCTAGTGGAGTCAACGATGCATCCTACGATGGGAAGATTATCCTGAATCCTAATGACTTTTACATTCTGCAAAAGGAACACAATTTCTTATCAGCAGAGGGAAGGTGGACAGAAAGTTAAAGTTGCGACTCGAGTATTGTGAGGTTGCAGCATGAAAATCCCTTCCACAAAAGTTGCAACATGAGAAAAGTGAAGTCGCGACTGGGACATCCATAAACAGTAAAGATGACGATGCTGTAGCATAGAAAAGTGAAGTCGCAACTTGAACGCGACGGTAACGTGACGAAGTCGCAATATAAAAAAGTTATGCTGCAACTAGGACGCTGACATGGAATTTTAGCTTATTTTTAGGATATAAAAAAGATACTTTAGACATATTTGATACGTAATATTGTATCATATGGTATTGTATTGTATAGTACTAAAAATAATGTTATGTCAAAATTACATAGTGTTTGGTATACTCATGAATTGTATTAATTTGTATAAAAACTTAAGATTTTTTTAAAAAAAGATATACAAAGTATAAATATATTTTTAGTTTATTTATAAAATTAGTTATTTAATAATTTATCGAACAGTTGCTAATTATTAAAAAAATTACTTGGGGTCCAATGTCCCCACTGGACCCATTAGACAATTTGAGTTTATGATGGCATGCTAGGTGCCATTAGTCCAACGGAGGCAGTGGGCCTCTGGTGTCACCCAGTGGGGGTAGTGACTCCCTTCATCCCTTTTTTATTTTTAGAAAATAAATTTTAATATAAATTTGATTTTATAATTTATCTATTAAATACATCTTTATTTATTTTAAAAATTTTAAAAATTAGAGGGTGTTGTTGGATATATATAATTTTATAGGGATAATTTTGATATTTTTTATTAGTGCTATACAATGTAATACTAATGTCATAGATTAGCTCGACATAATTTAATACAATATTGATGCATCTAAGGGTTGTACTTTGCATTAATTAATATGATGCTAAATTAGTATTAAACACATGTATTACACTATTTAATACAATATAGTAAAATAATACTATATAATGTCGCGCATCGAACATGCCTTTTAGGGTTTATTTTATATCTGGACATTATTGCATTAGTCTCTAAAGGGTTAGCCGTCACAATAACAGTATACATATGAATCCTACTATTTTTACACAATAACTGTATGCTATTTTTGTTTATTAAGGCCTACCAAACATCTAATCAAAACGTGGACTTTTGTGGCTGCCACATCTAATAAAAAACTTAAGACTTGAATTAGACGCTTTAAAAGGAGCTCTACAACCCACCAATGCAGGCCACGCCTAGGTTTTTACTACGAAGATGAGTACCTCTCATGGGTGAGGAAAATAGAAGGCCTTTGGATTTGATATTGTTTACTTAAGCCAAGATTCACCACAAGAACACAAATGTGAGTTAGCAACTCTCCCCTACCCCTATAAGTTATTGGCCATGTTCGTTTCGTTCACAATGATTTGTAGCATATGCCAAAATTTCCACCATAATTAACTTATCATCTACCATTTTTGCTCATTACTCCAACCATTTTCAGATTTTAGCAACTACAATTGCTTGGTACGTCTTCATCTATAAAATAACGCTGACTTGGATTTATCTACTTTCATTCCGTCCAAGAGTTCTTCTTCATTATCGATGGTTTTGATAGTCTCATGAAGCAACAACTTGTAAGCTTCGCCTATCGCATGGGGGCGTAGGGCATATTATCCTGGCATATTTTGAAAAATGTAATTGCCTCAACACAAGTATCTATGTACCTTATCTCGCCAATCCCTTAAGGCAACATGGTTGGACATATGACTAAAAGATACAACATATTTATCCGATAAAAATTTGCTAACTCTAGACCCTAGAGGAAATTTATTATCATCTTCATGCTCTCCAAAATCATCATAGTAAAAAAGATGGCTGCAATGTGCCTAGAAGAAGTCTGTGGTCAAATTCTACTTCAATTGTGCTCTAACCAAATTTATCAAGACATAATATATCCTTACTATGAGGATGAAAATCCTTTTCTTTAAGCACATAATCTCCTCTTTACGCCAATAATGTATATAGCCTTATATCAATTTCTGTTTAGTGATTATTTTATTATTGGGATTTTTTCCTCTCACCGTTAAAATACAGATTCTTTTCTGAATTTGCAACAGATATATCAATGCCAAGACATGGCAAAGCCACCAGTTGGAGATCTTATGACTACCACTATATACCTTATCTCACAAATTCTGAGCCGTTTCATAGTAAGGTTTTGTGCAGAAATTTGAAATTAAAAATGGTCATTGCAGGTAATTAGCAAGTTGCATGAACAGAACAAACACAACTGATTTAAAAACTAGTTTGAATCTTATCAAAAATAAAATAATAAGCCAAACTGTGATTTCAAAAATTCAAAATAAAACATTTATTATTATGATTATTATGAACAAATTCGATGTTGCTAGTAAAGAATCCGTACATTTCAAAATATCTAACAATATTATTTTACTTCTACCGATACAAACAGAAATATTACTGCTACCCCATTGATTTTTTACACAAGATTTTTGACATTCTGCGCCAATATCTAATGTCTCGCTTGGAACGGAAAGATAGGAAAAATTAAAATTTACAGCATCAAAATAAGGTTAAGCAATTAGCATGCATGGAATACAAAAGCAAAATCATCTTTCAATTACCAGTGGGTCAAATCTTTCATTATTATGATCTCATCAAGATCAATTTCAAAGTTGGCAAATTGAAGAGAGTTATCGTTAAGTTACATTTGAAAACTATTTGGAATACTCCTATTTAGTCGAGATCATTTTTCTATCATAACAAAAGCCATTAGCATATCATTATAACATGTACAAATATATATATATATATATATATATATATATATATATATATATATATATATATATACCTAAACTAGGCCAAGAGACGACAGATCTTACTGCTACTAGTTTTATAAAAATATGAGATAAGATTGATTTATTAACCTTTTGTCTACTCAAATTATATTTTTTAATAAAACAATCATTGTATTAAAGATTTAAGTTTAGATACTTGTATAATATACTTATTTTTAATTATTTTATTTGAACTTTATAATTATACTTCATTTTTTATTGTCTATTGGAGAATTGATAACTTTTTCTAGTTATATACCTCGATTTCTAAGGAAATTTAGAAATACAATTGTAAAATGAGTTTGCCAATCAAAACAATTCGGTTTAGTACAATTTTTTTATTTTATTTTTACTTTGTGTTTACCTAGCTGCGGCCTAATTAATTTTCGTTTTACAATTATATCCCCCACTTTGTTAAAAAATTTAGGGATAGAATTGTAAAATGATTTTGCTCATCAAAACAATTATGTGCTGATTTCTTTTTAAATTTCCCTTTACCTTTAGTTTGAATTTTTTAATATATCCCTCATTTTCTGAAAAGATTTGGGGACACCCGGACACAATTGAGATTTAAAGTCATATTTAGTAACACTTAGCATAGTTAGCTTTTCCTAATTGCAAAGGTTTGTGATCATTTATTAGTCTTGCATGTGATCAAGATTCTATCGTGGTGTGTTATTTAATATTTATTTGAGCAAACACAAGGTTTTTGATTTGCAATTAAATAAAATAATACATAACAAAGAAATATATAGATCTTGATTCCATAAAAACACTAATAAATATGTGAGACAAAATTTTTTGAAGTACGTACGTTTAGATCAGGAGAGGATGGAAATTAGTTTTAATACTAAAATTTTAGGCGAGAAGTCAGTAATATAACCATCTAAACATGTATTGGCTATAATCAACAATTTCATTGGCCCTAGCTAGCTGGTTATTTATTGAGCTAGGGACATTGAGTTCTAGCCCACCAACCAGCAGCATCTTGTGCAAGCTTAGTGGTGAATGAAAGAAACCAAAACACATGCAGGATATTGTTTTATGATGTTGGTAATGGCCTACAATGGGCTACTAAATGGGGCAGTAATGAATTTATGAGAACTATAATTCTCACCAAAGTATTGTTCATTCGGGAGAACGCTCGGCGGACAACGAACACCTTGTCAGGTAACAATTGTCCTATTATATATTGTATATGGATAGGATAGCTTTAATATCATTAATTACAACAGGATAGATCTAATGCCATTAATAGAGAGGATAGGATAGATCTCAAGTCATGAATATTATTTGTTTTCTGCAATGCATGCATACATTATTTGAGTCTAGGATTTACGCAGTAAATATCGAACACATATCAGAAAAGCTTAAATTTAATTTACAGTTAATTTCTTCTTCAACCTGTTGGATAAGGGATAGCGATTTTTCTTTTATAATTCCAATCAAAACCTGCGACTTTTGTCGGTTCTGGAACTTTGCATCAGATAAAGGTTTTTAATATTCCCGCGTGGGTGACTGCGAATCCTCGTTTCTACCCATATATAGCAAACCTTTGGCAATAGAAATTAAATATGAATACTGTTACTACTCATTTCAAATTTTTATCTCAAACAAATTTATGTTATAAATGATATGAATTTTAATAATATTTTATGTGTCGATGGCGTAATAATATAATGAATAATTTCGTAATTTTAACCTATAAGATCTATGATTTTAGGATAACTTTTAGAATATATAGTATTATTTATTAAATATTTTTCAATATTCGCATCCAAACCTGTTTTGATCAATTCCAACCTTTGAAATTGAACATCAATAGTACCTCAATGATAATGGTACAAGGGAATTAGGCATAATTAAGATTCATCTTAGAGTAAGAAATAGCAAGAAATAATTAAAATAGATGTATTACTTTGAACCTTAAAAGATCTAATGATTTTTATTATCTGAACAAATTGAAGAATAAAAAAACACACAGATGCTTTTGACCTATTCACGTTTGTGGCCATTCTATCAATCCGTAACCATGAATTGGTGAGGTATCGTCAGCTCGTATTAGTGGACATTTGGCTTGTCAGTTAGTAGAAGATAACAAAATGTACCCTAGGACTAGAGACCCCAATAATTTGCCTCTGTTAGGGTAAGGATGCGGTTTTTTTTTTTTTTTTTTTTTTAATAGGGATGAGGTGGGGGTAGGGTACCAAAGTAATTCCCGCGTTATGATAGGGTAGGGATGGGATTTATTAGTCCCTACCCGCATCTACCCCATACCCTGCCATGATATATAAAATAAAAATATATAATATATTAATTACTGTAATAACATAAAATTATATTATTGCATATTGCTTTATTAAACCCTTAAATCGAATTATTCAAAACAAAACTAGGAAAGCCATCTTTTTTAAAAATACTTTTATTTTCTTTTCCTAAATATATCAATTTTATTTCTCCTCTACCCTAAGAAATAGCAAATTGAAAGTCTTGAAAAGGATAAAGAGATAATACTACATTGACCATATTTTTCATTTTTTCTATGACTTCTTTTTGTTTCTTTACTCATATATTTTGATTATGAGTAATTGATTAAATTTGCCAGTTTTAAATTATAATATTGCTGCAATAAAGTCTTAGTTGATTTTTTCTTTAAATATTGTTTATCACTATATGTCTCATGAATATGTATTTAACATTTTACATTGACATGATAATAATTATTTTATTTATATTGACAAAACATTTTGGTATGGAGAGCACAGTGGGGTTGGGAATCCATATGGAGATTCCCCATTCTTGCTCCACTTTAAAAAATACAAGGAATAGACAGGAAATGAGAGTTAATTTGATGAGTGGGGTGGGGAATGGGAAGGGCCTCCTCACTCCTACTGGTTAGTTAAGCAATAAAAGAAATTGAATTTGGTTACTTTTCAAAACATTCTTGAACTGAATGGTTGAATTGACCTGCAAAATATATTATCCCATATCATTGTAGATGAAGATAAGAGACGCCAAGGAGGGCCTAATTTTTTAGTAAAAGTCTACTAACATCCCTCAGGTTTAGTAAAACTGTTAGTTAAGAGCAGTCAAAATTTAAACTGATAAATTAATTTCTGATTTTAATTTAAGGGAGGGTAAATTTGGTATTTCATAAAAAGAGGTATAAAATTTTTTTTTTTTTGAATTCCATATAGCCACCTCCTCAAGTTTATAAAATACCATATACCTTCCATATCGTCAATATATATCAAGTTTTATATTATTATATCAATACAATTAATATATTTTATTAAGTTATCCTCTAACTTTAATATTGAAAATGTCTATTAATTTAAAATATAATAGAGTACATATTAAATAGTTATAATATTTTAAAAAAATTAATACTTGAGTATAAATATTTTTATTAATTTTTTTAAAAAACAATAGAAAATTTCATTGGGCAACCATTCACTATAAAATTGCAAGAAAAAAATCATTTTCGATCTTATGATTCTTACTTAAAAAAAGAGAGAGGCAAATGCAGAAAATGTAAATGAAACAACGTTATTGTTAATAGTATGTCTCATATAGGAAAATGAGTTTTCACCTTTATAGATTTTTATTCAATTATTTACCAATAATAAATTAAAAGTATTTGCCAAAATTTTTAAAAGTGTTTATCAGGAAACTTTTCTAATTTTTTTAATAATAATATACTTATACTAAATTATTAGTTGTTTTTATTATGTTTATTTAACACATACTCTATCAATTCTTGAATTATCCCTTTTTAATATTAGAGTTAGAAAATAATGTCATTAATATATTAATTTTATTTATATACATAACCGAAAACTTAATAGGGATTGGTGTCAATGAGGAGTATTTGAGATTTATAGAAACCTAAGTAGCTACGTGGGATTTCAAGTAGGTTTGTGGCTCTTCCTATCAAATACCCAAATTATCCTCAATCAAATAAAATAAAAATTAAAATTAGAGACTAACTTATCAGTTTAAAATTTAACTGCCCTCGACTAATAGTTAAGCCAAACCTCAAGGGCATTTTCTTCCCCTGACACTTTTTCAAATTTTTTATAAATACCTTTTCAACCATATATGTTTCTAAATTCTAAAATTTACCCATAAACAAAACCAAACTTATTTCACACTTCTCTTTTTCTTTTCTTTTTATCAAACAAAACTTCAAAAGCCAAAACTTAATACTTTTCTTATAATTTTAGTCACTTAGTTTATAGTTCATCTAACCTATATTAATATTAAAATTCAATGTCTATTGAAAAATATAAGTGTTTTCTTTATTGGATTTTATATTCGTAAAAATTGGTTAATCTAAAATCTAAATATATCAATAGCTTGTGAGTATTTTACATATAACAAATTTTGTTAAATTTCATTTATAAAATCTAGTAGGAATTAATGGTTAAATAATAATTTTATTATTTAATAAATTATAAATTTTGATGGCAATAATATACCAATTTTGATATCACATAAAAAGTTTCAAATTTTAAAATCATGTTGAAAGCTATTTTTATTATATTAAATAATATTAAAATACAATATTTATTATTTTTTTTTAAAAATTTTAAATTTTACTGTTGATAATTGCTCCCTCGCCCCCTCTTCCCTCGCCCTGGTTAATTTCCAGGCTTCGTGTCATTGCATTAAATCTTTGAATTTAAACTTCAATAAGACGAATAATTATATATAGTGAAGTGAGCGGTCGTATTCTATTAAAAACTGGATCAAGTTGTATTCTTGTCATTACATATCCGACCACTACGCATTAACATATTTAAAATCTGGATCTTTACATCTTGTTATTTGTACTTTGTCTTGGACTTCCCACTTTCTAACTGTTAACTCAGCTTAACTCAACTCAACTCAACTCAATCTAACAGCAATGTCCACCATTGGCAATGGAGTAGATAATGACCATGAGGATGAACCTCTTACCCGCCCCTTACTCTGTAACCGAAGATCCATCAACTCCACGTCTCAAGTTGCCATCGTTGGCTCTAATGTCTGCGCCATCGAAAGCCTTGACTACGAGTAATAACTATTTACCAATTTATGGAAGAATAAGTTTATTTACTTCATTTATTTTGTGGGTTTGTTTTCATTTTTGCTTTTGTTTTTGTTCCAGGATTGCCGAGAATGATTTTTTCAAGCAGGATTGGAGAGCGGGCGGGAAAGCGCAGATATTTCAGTACGTTTTCATGAAATGGTCGCTGTGTTTCTTCATCGGTTTGATTCTTGGGCTTATTGGGTTCTGCAACAATCTCGCTGTTGAGAATATAGCTGGGTACAAGTTTCTTGTTACTTCCAACATGATGTTGGCCTCCAAGTAAGCTCATCTTAGCTCAGCTCAAATGCTTTCAAATCTGTCGTTTTAATTATATGACCCATTTTCATTTTCTCCCCAGTTATGTAATGGCTTTCGTAGTCTTTTCCATTACTAATCTACTACTCACCCTATTTGCGGCCGTCATCACCGCCGTTATTGCGCCGGTGGCTGCTGGCTCCGGCATTCCGGAAATCAAGGCTTATCTTAATGGTGTGGATGCCCCGGGTATACTTTCACTTCGAACTTTGCTTGTTAAAGTAAGTTATTTCTAAATTGTCTTAATAGATCATGTGATGTCTTGATTGTTCATGATTCATGTTTTGCTCAATGTGCAGGTCGTCGGAAGCGTTTCTGCAGTGTCAGGTTCTGTTCTAATTGGCAAGGCAGGGCCAATGGTGCACACCGGTGCGTGTGTTGCGGCGTTGCTGGGGCAGGGTGGATCAAAGAAATATGGTCTTACATGGAAATGGTTACGTTTCTTTAAAAATGACCGAGATAGGCGAGATCTTATTACATGTGGATCCGCTGCTGGAATTACAGCAGCTTTCCGGGCTCCAGTTGGTGGCTTGCTGTTTGCTCTTGAAGAAATGGCATCCTGGTATCATTTCAACTTTAATCTTTGTGAGGGATGCTTCCGTTTGGTTCAAGATCTAGAAATTTTCATTTCTATTATTCCTATATTACATTAATGTTTATACGTGCAGAGGGAAAATTTATAGAATCGTCATAATTGCCAAGCAAAGATGAGAAAACTTTTCAGCATTGCCATTGTTCAAACTAACAATAGGACTATTACACTCAAATATCAATGTTGAGCCCTTAAGCTATCGAATCAAGTGATTTCTTAACATAGGATCAGAATTAAAAGGTTTCTTTGGGGAGTTATTCTACTTGGTCAAAAGCAATTCTGGGTTGAGTGGTTCTTAACCAGAAGAATAGACGGGATTTTTATACCCCTTTTGTGTTGAAGACTAACATCATGATTTTAATTTGCAGGTGGAGAAGCGCCCTTCTGTGGAGAGCTTTCTTCACAACAGCTATTGTTGCAGTTCTGCTCAGGGCTCTGATTGATGTTTGTTTAAGTGGCGAGTGTGGGCTATTTGGTAAAGGGGGGTTGATAATGTTTGATGTCTATTCAGGAAATGCTTCTTATCACATAACAGATGTTCCACCCGTGCTTCTTCTCGGAGTAATAGGTGGCATAATGGGGAGCTTTTATAATTTTCTTCTGGAGAAGGTTCTCCGGGTTTACAATCTCATTTATCAGTAAGCTTTTATTTTTGCTTTGTCATTTTTGGACATGATAGTGTTTCTAGCATCTGGTAGAATGTGATTTACCAAGCTCAATTCTCCTTAATGTTTTCCTTTTTCCAGGAAAGGCATTGCTTATAAAATCCTTCTTGCTTGTTCAATCTCCATTTTCACATCCTGTCTCCTTTTTGGATTACCGTGGCTTGCATCTTGCCGTCCTTGCCCAACTAATGCATCAGAAATATGTCCAACTGTAGGCCGGTCTGGGAACTATAAGCAATTCCAATGTCCTTCCGGTCATTACAATGATCTTGCCAGCCTAATCTTTAATACAAATGATGATGCTATAAAAACTCTCTTCAGCCAGGGCACTGACCATGAGTTTCAGTGCTCAACAGTAATCATATTCTTTGTGACCTGCTTTTTTTTAAGTATTCTTAGCTATGGGATTGTTGCTCCTGCAGGACTTTTTGTCCCTGTTATAGTTACTGGCGCATCTTATGGGCGTTTTGTTGGAATGATAGTGAGTTCCTCGAGTCTTAATCAGGGCCTATATGCAGTGCTTGGTGCTGCTTCCTTACTTGGTGGATCTATGAGGATGACAGTTTCTTTATGTGTTATTATGCTAGAACTTACTAATAATCTTCTATTGCTACCCTTGATAATGCTGGTTCTTCTCGTTTCAAAGACGGTGGCAGATGCTTTTAATGGCAACATATATGACCTTATTATGAAGGCAAAGGGCTTCCCTTATCTAGAAGCTCATGCTGAGCCTTATATGAGGCAGCTTACTGTTGGTGATGTGGTTACAGGCCCTCTTCAGGTCTTCAATGGCATTGAGAAAGTTGGCAACATAGTTTTTGTTCTCAGAACTACTGGGCATAATGGTTTTCCTGTAATCGATGAGAATCCACTTTCTGAAAACCCAGTCCTCTATGGTTTAATCCTTAGGGCTCATCTCATTACTTTGCTAAGGAAGAAAGCTTTCTTGTCTACTCCAGCGCCTAGTTGCCTTGAGGCCTTTTCCCAGTTCTCAGCAGCAGATTTTGCAAAGAGGGGCTCAGGAAATCATGAAGGTATAGATGATGTTCAATTATCACAGGAAGAGATGGAGATGTATCTAGATTTGCGTCCTTTTTCTAATGCATCACCTTATACTGTTGTGGAGACAATGTCGCTAGCTAAGGCTCTCATTCTTTTTCGACAAGTTGGTTTGAGGCACCTGCTGGTGATACCAAAGATTTCTGGCGTAAGACATTTTAATATTTCTACTTTTTGTATACTCAGTCTTGAGTTGTAAGCTATGTTTCATGGCAGTAAGTGAACTTGCTAGTAACAAAGTTTCTATTTAATTGCAGAAAGCACCAGTGGTTGGTGTATTGACTCGGCATGATTTCATGCCAGAACATCTATTGGGTTGGCATCCTTTTCTGGCAAGTGGTAGGTGGAAAAGATTACGAATTTGCTTCCCCCAAATCTTTAAAATCTTTTAGGGAATTTCAGCCAAGATTTCGAAATGGCACAGCCTCATCAAGAAGTTTGTAAGTAGTCTTGTTGTGGTGCGAAATGGAAATGCAAGTACGCAACTGAATCAATCAAAGCAGTGGTAACCAGTGTTCTTCAATTTTATTTAATCCAGAGCTGAAGAGGACCAGTTAGGAGCCAATAAACACCTGTCTGCAGAGTATATGAGTAGGTGATGTTTATTATTTTGACATAAATTTTGCTCTGGTTAATTTATTTCTTTTTCGTGAAGGAATTTTATTTTTTAACATTTTTTCATTAAAGGGCTTTCAGTTTGAGTTTGAGCTGGCTGAGCTGTTGAGCTAATGATAATGAAGTGTTGAGGAAGAGCTTTGAATTTTTTTCTTAGATTATTTATTCAGGGTTAGGATGGAGAATCTCTATATGGGTTCTCATTTCTCCCTATAGTTGCTAAATCAACTTAAATAAAAACGATTAATAAGAATTCAAATCTCTGTTGAGTAACTCTACATGTCCCATTTCTGTTGATGCTTGTTATTACATCACACTGCCTTGCAATAACCATCTAAAGAACACCAAATAGAATAACATGTTGAGTAAAGAAAGAAAGCAAAGTTGAGTAAACTTTGAAAAGGCTTGGTTCCAATTTCTCAAAATAAGCTAACAAAGAAGTCTTTATATTATTTTTTTTTTAAAAAAGAAAAAGTTAAAGTGGAGCTTCCAAGAGTTAAAAGTGGCTACGACAAGTTACTAACATTTAAATAAATAAAAATTCAAATATAATCTAAGAGTAAAATATGAAAATCTAGGTTATGACTAAATTTGAGTATATGGGTGTTACTTCGTATAACTCAATTAAATGTAAGATATAAATACGTCCCAAGTAGGTGGCTTCAAAGAGATTAAAATCTAAGGGTTGGGCTTAGTGGTAAGTAGCTTTTGACCCTATGAAGGAGGTTAAGGGTTACTCAAATAAATGAGACATATATATGCCTCAAATAGATGAATCAAGGAGCTCAAGTGCTACTGAGCTACTCAAATAAATGAGACATATATACGTCTGAAATAGGTTAGGTGACCACAAGGGGATTAAAACCCTTGACCTCAATGAAAGGGTCAAGGGCTAGTTACCATTAAGCCTAACCTTTGGGGTTCACATTACTCAAATACTTACTAAAAAACTCTAATTGAGTAAGAAAGCAATTAAAAAAAAAATTCATCTAGCTACAAGAAATAGGCCTAATGAAAATCCGTTTCCCTAGGTTCTTTCCAAATATGCCAATATTGTCTCACTTTAAGAAATCTATTATTAGATGTGCTTAATACACCTATTTGACTAAGCAAGGAAATGAAATTACCTTAGGAAGTCTTTTGAAAAAAAAAAAACCTTATTGTCCCTCGTTTATCCCGTCCCCTCCATCTCACCTCCCGCTTCTGTTTCTCCTCCTTTTATTTCTTTGTTTTTATTTTATTTTATTTTTTCTGTCTTATGCTAATGCAAGAAAAGGAAAGGCTGGGCTTGTCATTTAATTGTGAATGGACTTGGGCTTTTCTTACATAACATGAAGTTTCACAAGTAGCATCATAAAATTACTACTCCAGTTCTGTGATGGGTTTTGCAGAGTCTTGTGTTTCAACTACGCTAATTGGGCTCCTCAATAGGGCATCAACTACATAGAAAAGCAGGTGTCAAATTTCTGTTCAATCAACAATATATATGTGATTATTTGCCACTGCAAGAACACGTCTAAGGACGTATAAACGGTTTCTAACATGGCTAAAAACCGGCAAGATCATTCATTACACATAAACCGCTATTGTCCTACAATAAATCAATGCCATTCTGATTTGGTTACAAAGAAGCCAGAGGGTGAATCACATTTGAAATAACATTTAAGAAGAGCTTCCAAATAATTTGACCATATATGTCAATTGGTTCGAGGCTTCAAGCTTCTGTCAGAAGCCATCAGATATTCAAAGCTACAGGATATTTACATCGGAATTTACTAATAAAACCATAATCCCAAGTGACCGGAAAAATGTCCAAAGTATGCAAAACATTTCTGCTAGTCCTCTTTGTTGTCATCATCAACAAAAGCATCACAGTCAGATGCATGCACCAAATTACGGTAATGACCATCAATCTTCTCCAAGATCTATCATCCTCAAAAGAGTACCTTTTCACATCAATAATTTTTCCACCAGATTTTGTAGCTCTTTCAATCTTAACTTCTTTTAAGCAATTCTGCCAGCATGAGACTGGAAGGCATCGGCAGCAATTGAGAGTCTCCTCTTCGGAATTAAGTTGCTTCTTATATGAGAACTGAAACAACAAAAGTTATGGCAGTAAGCAACATTTGTCGTACACACAAAAAACAGATTATTTTACGCTCTAATTATTTATCAACATCTTAAAAAAATGATGTTGAATATCAACATTGCATGGAGAATCTCCTCTGGCAAGAGGTCTCGATAACAGTGTAGTGTCATACAATGATGGTGCCTTTAAGTTCAGCAAACTACTTATCTCAGTTGACTCTCTGATGCACAAATACTTAAAATCCACAAGAATTTCATCAATAATATATAAAATAATGGACCAAATATTCAAGTATTCCTTATATATAGATATATGACTAGCAAATCATGATAAACAGAACTC
This sequence comes from Boswellia sacra, assembly GCA_013180625.2. Taxonomy (NCBI): domain Eukaryota; kingdom Viridiplantae; phylum Streptophyta; class Magnoliopsida; order Sapindales; family Burseraceae; genus Boswellia; species Boswellia sacra. The sequence continues at coordinate 67,329 of SNVD02000907.1, read as the reverse complement.
TCTTATTGCATTGAATTCTCAGAACTGAATAATATATGGTCCCTGAAAAGAAGACTCTCTATCCGTTTGGGCCTTACTTCGAGAATCCCTTATGGCATAGGCCCACCCTCAAGTCCAAGCAATGCTCCTGCTTCATTCTCTCCCACCCGAGAGAACCCCCACACCCAGGGGATTTGAACTTGAGACCTCCAGCTCTGATACCAATTTGATGTAGGACGACGCAACCAATCCTATCAAAAGCCATCGCTGATGGTAGAGGCGCAATCCTCTCCCTATATCCTACCAGGACCAGGCCCGGGAATCCACCTTAGACACTATCCGTTTGGGCCTTACTTCGAGAATCCCTTACAGCATAGACCCACCCTCAAGCCCAAGCGATGCTCCTGCATCAATGTGCTTCCAATCTTTTGGAATAATCACAATCTTACATTAAAAAAGAAACAGAAATGGTTAAGAGCAGATGTATATTGGCAACTTGCACTGATAAGAGTGAATATTTAAATAATAGAAGGTTCATAAGCACAGACATACCTCACAATTGCTCTGTAAATCCAAAAAATTGGAAAAATGGTTGAACTATGCAAGAAGTTCAATAAAGTCACCATACTGTTGAGTGTCAATAATAATGCAGGAGAGATTGAGAATAGTTTCTAACAAGGCCAAAGCATTTGAAGAGAAGGATATCATGTCACCATGATACGTGAACATGCTTGAGTTTGGGGTCTCAATCTTAAACTTCAACCAAGTCCTTGCACTCAATCATGATTAATTCCTCAAGATGGGGACTAGACATCTTAATAGCCCTTAATTTCGTACAATAATATATGTCCAAGTATCAAGGAATGGAAGTTGAGAAATTTGGTTACTTAGCCACTCATTCATTAAGAAAACCCAGACAATTTCAAACGTTTTAGGCGCCTACATGGGGCTATATTAATCTCTTGCAGTGCTAGGTGAGAAACATCTATTGACTGAAAATTCAATCCATTGATAGCCACCCGTTCAACCGTGCAAGCAAATAACTTGATAAATTCAAATTTGCTACAACTGCATAAACCTAGACTTTTACAGCCTTCAAAATCTAGAATTGTCAGACACTCAAGCAAAGGACATTTAGGGACAAAATTGTCAATTACATGATCATCTGCACGAACTTGTTCAAGACACAATTTTTTAAACGAAGTTATATACACACCACTTCTAGGTAACTCCAGTTTACAACCTCTTAGCTTCAATATCTCTATTGATCTTGCACAAAAAACAAACTGAGGCAAATTGTACAATCTACTAGTAAAGTGGAAGTTGCATAACCACCCCGTATTAAAAAAAAAAAAGATGTAGCTCTTTCACATTACATTGAATTGCATAGAGAAGGCATTGATCTATTAGGGGCACCAATTCTGTGAATTGATATCGTAAAGAAAATGAAAAAGATTAATCACAATCAACTAATTCCACTTCAAGTGTGAGCATACTTAAACCTATCTTCTCTATGCTATGATTACAAAGTTTTTTTCAACCCTTTCATTCTTTTCTTCGTGTCTCATAAAAGGTATACTCTGCATCCAATTCCAAAATTGGGAATGTGTGCCATACTTGTTCCCATCTCTTAGACAATAGACTTACTTCAACAACATCATTGAAAGGAAAGAATGACAAAATATGGTGGAATATTTTGTCTGGTAATGCAGATGTCCTCTCCACCTCCTCCTCATTGCTTCTCTTCATGATGTCATGTGACATCCCAAATTTTGCAAGGGGCCATGACCTTATTATATTCAATAATGCTGGACTTATAACATCTGTACCACATAAATTCTACAATATGACGTGGCAGCCTAAGTGGCAAAATCCTATTGGATGTGTAATTTATCTCATCTATTTTTGTTTTTTCCTTCTCTAGTGAATTTTGGCTATGTAAGCAACTATATCATGTTGTGTAATACGTGTTTTATGAATGTTGTAAGTCTAGCATTATTCTATTATATTGCAATGTACATATGTTAATTTTTACGTGTTTGTGCCTAAGTAGTATGGTAATTAAATAAAGGTTGGGGGAGGTAATCGAGACTCTATGACATTGGAGGCCTTAACAAAAATTAAGACCTTTCTAGAATTCATTTTCCTTTTTGGTTTTCTTAGCTCTAAACCCCAACCCTCCTCCCTTCCCCATACTTTTGCCATCAAATTAAGAAAGAAGAAGGAAGAAGGAGGCAAGATAGAGGTAGAGCTTAACTTCCTCCTCAATTTCTTGTATTCTTTAATTAATTTTTGAAAGAAATTAATGCAATATAGCATGAATCATGGTATATTTGTGTTGTGCATGTTCTAAAATCTATTAGAAAACATGATTTTATGTCTGAAAGATTTAATGAGGTTGGATGCTGACAGAAGGCTAGAAGTGATGATAGAATTTAGTTCCTGCAGGGCTTCTATATTGAACAGTATGGAGTATGAAAATTCTAAAAAATTCTAGGGTCATTTTCTGGCTTTTAAATTTTTATCAGAGAAACTAGACATGTTTAAGAGTTTGTATAATTTTTAATCACTCAAAAATTCGAAGTGGGATATTTATAGTGAATTTTTGAATTTGTTAAAATGAAATTTGAATCTAACCTGTTTTGAAAAAGAGCATGAGGAATGAATTTTAATTGAGAGACCAAATCATTATAAAACCTCTTGATTTTGATATGAAAGGCCTTGAACATGTTTTCTTTTGAACTGAAAATTTCATGATTTTTGGAGCTTTGTATGAATTATTGTGATTTTTCAAAATTCTGACTGTGACACTGAAAATTTTAATCCTCATAATAGAGTAAAAAGCATAAATTACTTTTGACCGACTTAATCTCATTGGAAACTGTGCTTTTTGGTGAAATGACTTTTATATGTGTCTAAAACTAGACTGGAAAGTTTTGTAAAGATTCGATTATTGTAGAATTTTATAAAATTCTTCAAAGTGGTACTGCTCAGTTAAAAGGCTATAGACAGGATTTTTATGTGAGAAAAACTAAGGGATTCTAAGGGGCACATAGACTTATTTTGATTTCATAAATTTCATGGAGTATTGTACATGTGTTTATTTGATCTCCATGAAATTTGGTGAGGATTGGGACAAGTTTCCTCCTACTACAATTACTTAACCGATTATGTATATATTGTTGAATTGTTATTGAAGTTATTTTGGTGGTTGAGTATTTGCCGACCCTTAAGAAATATGATGATTTCTAGGTGGAAATCAAAATTTACGGTGAAGTGAATCAGGTACGTAAGCTAAACCATTCTGAGGACACAATAAACTTGTTGTTGTGTTATATGTGCTATTTGTGCTGTGGGATATTGTTAAGTGTTGATGTTATGGTAATTATATTGTTGTGTTTGCAATGGATGGAAAATATGATTTGGAACTTGTGTCATTGGATTTGAAAGGTGAACTCATGAATGGAATGTGATGTATTGTAAGGGATGAGAAGCTTAACTTCGAGCTTCGTTTATGAGATTGAAATGTGAATATAGATGTATGTAGGCATGCACTAACTTGTGATATGTTCTGAAATTGATATGTGATGGCATTGAATTGTGCCATGATTTTGATATGCGATTGTATGGGATTGTAACTATGGTTTGATATATGAATGACATGAAATTGTGCCTACAACTTTAAGACGTGATTTTTCAGAATTGTGCTTAAGACTTTGAATATGTGATCGTCCGGAAATAGGCAAATGACCCTACATGTGATGGCAAGAAATCCGTGAATTTGGAAAATGAAATGTAAGAAACCTATGAAAAGGATTGTTTGTGCCAAACCTTGGGGAGACATTGAATGTGTATTGTGTAACTCATGCATGTGGGCCTAAATCTTTGTCATTGATTGACTGAGGGGAGGTCCGAACCATAGTATGAGATCGGTATCACTTGGATTGTCAGACTAGCCTCAGACTTATGATAATGTATGGGCCCAAATCTTTGTGATTGATTGATTGAGGGGAGGTTTGAACCATAGCATGGGACCAGTATCGTCCAGATTGTTGGACTAGCCACAGACTTATGATAATATATGGGCCCAAATCTTTGTGATTGATTGACTGAGGGGAGGTCCAAACTATAACATGGGACCGGTATCACCCGGATTGTCGGACTAGCCTCAGACTTATGATAATGTGCGGGCCTAGATCTTTGTGATTGATTGACTGAGGGGAGCTCAGAACCATAACATGGGGCCAGTATCGTTTGGATTGTCGCACTAGCTTCAGGCTTATGGTAATATGCATGGGTCAAATCCTTATGATAGACTGAATGAGAGGAGATTCGAATCATGTGTTTCCTTGCATAGGATTCAGTAGCATGGGCCCAATATTGTCCGAATTGTTGGACTAGCCCCAAATTTGTGATAATATGTGTTATGTGTCCCCAAGGTTTTATTGAAACAAGATAAGTGAATGTGTGAATGAAATAAGCACATATGTGAATGGGTTGTGAATGACATAAACGTATATGAAATGAAATATGTGCTTGTGAATGTATATGAGGAATGTGAACGGCTTGAGAAAGACATTTGTGATATGAGACAAGTACATGTGTATATATAAATGTCATAAGAATTGTCTGAAAAGGTATATGTGAATTGAGACAAATACATGTGTATATGTATGTGTGATAGGAATGCCTTAACTTGTGATAATATGTAATATATGTGTTCCTAAGACTGTATTGAAATGAAATTATCACACGTGTGTGAAAGATGATAATGGCCTGAGTACAAATGAAATGAAATGAGTGCATAAATGTGTGTATAAGAAATGGGAACAAGTTGAGAAAGGCATATATGAAATTAAGTTGGTATATGTATGACTGTGTAAGGCATGAAAATAAGCTAAGAATGATGGACAAAATCAGAAACTGGCGTAGGCGCACAGGTGTATTTACGCCGGACTGCAGTACCAGTCGACTTAATACTCCCTAGATAAGAAGTTGGCGCTGTCACGTGACTTAAGTGGCGCAGGAGTGCCGTTCTAGTATTTGAAAAAGGGGCCGAGAATTGGCATATGCATGCCACCTTGTTACGTAGGAGCATAACCTATGCATAGTGAATACTGTTTTTGTGACTTCTATTGCAAGAAACTGTTACTTGTGAGGTAAGAAATAAACAATATTTACACTTTTTATATGATTTTTCAATATTTGATTGTGCTAGTGCCTTCAATTAGCTTACTTATTGAGTTTATACTCATTAGTTTTATTGTGTGTCTCAGGTGATTAATGTTGCTTAGATTAAGAAGGATTTTGTCAGGACAACGACGGAGTTCCCTTGACAACCATAGGCCGCCACGATATTATTTTTGTATTGATCATTGTTTTGAGTCGCATTCTAGACCTTTAAGGTACAGGGTATTACATGTCACAACCTCCTTAGACCCATAAGTAATAGTACAGTACAGTACACAATAAATAAATAATAATTTGCTGTAAAACATTTCGATGATTTTATTAAAAATGAAATACAAGACTAACCTATATCATCATTTTAAAAGATCAAGCTCCATGTCCACTCAAAAATTGCATGCTGATTGATGTTAACTAGTCACAATCACTACAATCTATTTTTTGACTATACGATTCTAGCTTGTCAATCTCTTTAAATTTCATCACATTAAGGTATCCTGTAATTGTTCCTTAAAAGCTATAAACATTAGAACAAGAATATCCTTAGTTTCAAATACTATTGAAGCCATGCTAAGCATTCCATTTCACATCTACAAGCAAAAGAAATATACCCACTTAACATTTCAAAACATACAACTTAAAAAAAAAAAAGCCAAATTTGTCTTATCACAAAACGTACAGTAAATTCTAAGGCAATATTGCACAACACAACACAACACAATAATAAATGGATTAAAGCGACACATATACACCAACAAGATGATGATGATCACTACAGGGCACTAACTAGGCTTTGTAAGCGAGAGACAAAACGAATGAAATGGGTTTGATTGTTGGGATTGATCTTTTTCCTTTTCCAGCTGAGCTGACAACTGTAAATACCTTTTTTTATTTTTTATTTTTAATTACTTATGAAATAATTAAATTGCCCTTGTCCTTTTTTAGTAATATGGACAATCCTGTTTGGGGTATTAGGTACGTCATTAATAATATATTTTTGGGGATTTATCAGCTGACCTCTCAATGGTTGGGAAAACTCCAATGATCCCCTACATTTTTTGAAGTGGACACATAACCCCCCAACATTAGTCAACCGTTCTGTCAAGCTGTTGTATCCCTTACTTCATATTACACTATGACTATTTTCCCTTAACTTGGGCAGACTCTGAGATAGAAAATGTGAAACCAAAATCCCATTATATCATGATAATAATACAGAAACGATAACTTCACATGGAAAATTGATATTTTGAAAATTTTTTGGACAACTTTGCTCATTCATTTGCTTTAGAAATCATAGAATTGACATCTATTTAGGACCCTTCATTCATTTTGATAAATAAACTGACCATTGGATTGGATTTATTACTCCAACAGTAATGTTCCAACGGCTTCAAGCACCATGGTTGGCTATAAAAGCTTGCTAAAACATGAATGTAACCATGAAAGAATCAAAATTTATGGTTGTATTTTGCATTGCAATATGCAGGTGAGTATTTGCAATTCATATTTGTAATGCAAATAGCATTCAGCTCAAAAAATATTCGATATCCAATTAGCCAATTCAACCAAAAACAAGGTCCTACATCCAATACATTTCATATCGCCAACATACTGCACATAGCATTAGTTCACAAAAAATTCAACATTCTTACATCATATGCAATCTTCATCAAAGTTTTGTATAGAAATATTTCTCCCAAGCAATTGGTTATATGACCCAATTCAACCAAAAATAAGGTCGTACATCCAATTAGCTGAAAAAAATGTCCACCAAGTACATTGTTACACTATTGTATACTCGGTAGCAAAACAAATGTCAACAAAAAGGCAAAAAACCATGTCTAGAGACCTTGAATAGCAAAAATAATCATCAACTAAATCTGCAATACAATAAACCATCTCTACATGTAAACAATTCCTTTTATAAAAAATTGTTTTAAGTGTTCAAATAAGATAGTCTATTATTTATAGCTGATTAAGAGATGATTTGCATTTTAAGGTTGAGTAAGGTGTTGTGATGGTTGTGGCTAACTTCTACCAAGGCTTAATTCATATTGAGATGTTGGTGCAATTGAATTTCTTGCAGCAAGTGGTCCCATAGCTATTGCTTCATGGTGAGTTGCTTCTTGTATTGATGATGAACCTGCTGCACCAGCCAAAAAAGGATAGAAAAGCAACTTTGTTAAGCTTGTCTTTTTGTTCACAAATAAAATAAAATGAATTGTATAGTTGCTATATCACCTAGGTTGTTCTAATCTTCTTGATCCTAGGACAAGTTCTTTTGTTATGTTCTAGCTCATGACATACATTGTAGTTGAAGGATCTAACCTTAGGACACTTGGCCTTCCCCCAACTTTCCCTTTTTCTTGCAAGTCTTGGTCTACCAAGGGGTTTTCTAACAATAGTTAGGTCCAAGATACATGCTCCATTTTAGGCCATATACTTTCATCAGGAACTGGCTGGATCATGCCTTCGTATGTTAGCAAATACCTCTCTTTTGTTTGTGATACATGCACATATTGGCTTAGTGGCAATCTCTTCAATTGCAAACATGGCATTACATGCCTACATGGTATGCCACTTAGCTTCTGAATACCATAATTACACGTTCCATTATCTAATCTCACAACATAAGTTCTAGTATTAACTACAACCTCGTACGTGTCCTTTCTACACCAAAAAGTCTCATATGATCTTCCCACCTTTGCAGCTTCATCTAATTCTTTTTGCACTTTTGGAGGATATATAATCTATCATCAATTTTTTGGCCTTCTCATGCCTATTTCTTAGCCTCTTCATGACCTTTCTTCTATAGTTTTCATAGAACCCCACTATGGACAAGCCTCTGTAATGATCTATCCAAGAGTTGAAAGATTCGGTCATCTTATTAGTAACATAATCAGCTTTGCTACTAGTATCAAACATATGTTTAGCCCACAAAGTTGGAGGAATGCCAGGCAAATAATAATGCTCTTATGGGAATAATTTTTCAATCTCAGCCATTGCATCATTGAAGTCTTTCTTATTTCCTGCTCTACAAGCAGTCCAAAAAAGGACTTTTGACTCCAAGCTAGAATTCTTACTTTTGATATTGATATAGATATGTCTAACGCACAATATCCAGGAATTGCACCTGGCTATAAATCTTCAATTGAACCAATTAAGCCTTTTTGTCTATCTCACGTAAAAATGGAAGCAGTGTTTTCTCTAATATACTCATACGACAACCTAATAAACCAACTCCAACTGTTTGAGTTCTCAGCCTCACAAACACAAACTGCTAATGGGAAAACCCCTCTATTAGCATCCATGGTTACAGCAGCCAACAACATAACCTTATATGCTCCTTTCAACTAGCATTCATCAAGCCCAATAAACCTTCTGCATCCCTTAAGTAACCCCATTATTTGTGTAGGAAATGACATAAAGCACTTATTGAACACCGGATTCACTGTAGGAACTTCTCTATCGCTAAGAATTTTGACAATGGCATCTCTATTTGTCTCCAAGATTATGCTGCCATACATGTATAGCTTCCCAAAAGCTTCTTTATGGTTCCTTTTGATGTTGTCCATAATCATTCTTTTAGCCTTATATAACCTTAAAGGGTTGATAGTAATATGGAAATCACACATCAGTGTTGCCTTCATGGCTTTGTATGGCATGGTAGGGTTGTGTGTCACTATGTCTTCAAGTTTCTTTGCAATTCAAGATGAAATGGCTTTAACTGGATCATTTTTTCCCTCACATGAATGAACCTCATTGTATATCTTCACTTGAGATGAGCCATCTATAACTAAGGCAGCATATATTCTTCATGGACACCCATCGACCTTACACTAGTGAGAAATTCTGTCACTATCAATCTTCACTCTAGAAATGGGAAAACCCTCTTATATAACATAATCTTTTAGGATTTCTTTAAAGTGATGGATGTTTCTAAAGACTTCACCAACTTTGAATTGAATATCTCCATATCTTTGGGTTTGAGCTTCACCTCCACTTAATGCCCTAGCAACTTTGGTATTACCATATTGTCATCCATAGAATCATATTCTTCATCAGATACAAGGCCAACAAATACTACTTCATCACTAGACTCATATTTTGACAACATCTCATAATTTTCGGAATGCTTATTGTCTTCAATGAATGGTTCCTTGCCATTCTCAGCTTCATTCCTGCCACTCTTTGCCCTATCCTCATTTGTTGCACCCTCATCCTCACTATCAAAGTTGTTAATATCATTCTCATTACCTAAGGAAAGGAAATATACCTAGCCTCCTCATTATTTTTAGAAGCTATCATGTTCAATTAACTATCACAAAAAATAAAAAATCAAGTCCTTTCTCTTTATTAATCCAAACTTCTTCAAAATAAAGAACAAAAAATAACAACAGAGATCAAAGAGAAAGCTTACTTCACATTACAACAATTTTTTTGGAAAAAAAGTTTTAATATTTCCTATGAAAAACAAGATATATATTACATGCTAGTCATCTCCAACTGTTTATCATAGTTAAAAAAAAGAAAAAAAGAAAAAAAGGTAAAAATGCAAACTAGATATAAATACAAACTTAGGGCCCGTTTGTTTTGGGCTATAAAATCTGAATCTGAATAGAATTCAGATGTTTAAAAATTTCAGTCCGTTTGTTTTAGGCTCTAATAACTTATTTTCAGACATATATGTCTGAATAAAAAAAGTAAAAAAATAACACTTTTTCTTATTCAAAACATCTGAATGTATAAAATACCAAAAATACCCTCCTTTATAAACATAATTATAATTTTTTTCCTCCTCTCTTCTCCCTTGGCTGCCGTTCTCAGTTTCCATTCCCTCTCCCTTTGTGAACCTTACTTCTCAAATCCGGCCATTTCATCCACTTTTGATGTTGAAGCTAACTTTCTCGCGACCGAATCTGGTAAGACATGTCTATTATAGATTTTTTGGCCATTTTTTTCGATTGTGGATTTGCTTCTATCTCTATTTTGCTTTTATTTTTGTTTATTTCAAGATCGTGTCTCTGATTATAGGGGCGAATCTAAGGATTTCAAGTTGTTTTTTTCTTTTGTAGTGTTGATCTTTAATACTTTCTTTATTTATTTTGTTTTGAGTGGAGTTTTGCTGTTGTTTCAGCCTTGCAAAGATGATATATGTCTTTATATTTTGGATATCAATCTGAGTCCTGGGTAAGATATCATCTATTTGAATGTTAGTAGTGTTCATACCAATTATAGCTACGAATTAGGTCAATATTTTGGATTCGATTCTCTTTTTCAAAGCTGAGCAAAGGTAAGTTTTTATTTATCATTTTTTAAATTTTAATATATATATATGTACGAATATACGTATGCATAGTTTTCAAGTTGACGTAAGAATGTTAAATATATATATATATATATATATATATTTTTTTGGAGTGTGTGATGAAGATGATGTATTTTGATTGTAATCATGGATTTTAATCGGTAATGTTTCATTGATTGAATATAAATAGTGTTTCTATGTGATCATTGATTAGTGAGTTTCGTAATGATATGGTTTTCCTTGATACTCTTTTACAGATCTTGAGAAATTATAGTCATTTCACAGAGGGAACCAATCTTGGGTCTGGTTTTGAATCCTGAGATCTTGTAGAGGTATACTTTTGATTTGAAGGTAATAACAAGATGTAGTTAAAGATGATGTCAAGATCATATACCAATCTTTTAGATCTAGCTTCTGGTAATTTTCCTGTGATGGGTCAAAGTCGTGATAAGAAAAGATTGCCAAGAGTAATGACCGTTCCTAGTATTCTTGAGAAGAAGATTTAATAGATTGAGAATTGGGTTTTTTCTTCATAGTCCATTCCCCTCCTCAGAGATATATAAGACTTTGCCTGTGAGGGAAGAGATTCTAAAAGCACTTTTGAATTCAGACGTTATTGGTTTTCATACTTTTGATTATGCACGACATCTTCTGTCTTGTTGTAGTCATATGTTGGGTTTGGAGTATCAGTCAAAGAGGCAGTATATAGGGCTTGAGTACTATGGAAGGACTATTGGGATAAAGACTATGCCAGTTGGGATTCACGCGCCTTAACAAAGTTTCTAATATCTTAATGATTAAAAAAAATTCATTTAATATTTTCTTTTCAATTTTTATCAAGGGTGTGTTTATATAAGCATCTAATGGCCAAAATGGTAAATTGATTATTATAGGTATTCCTATTGTTATTGCTATTGCAATTGTTATTGTTATTGTGTTTGTGTTTGTGTTGATGGGTGTTGTGGTTTAATAACTACGATGATGGGAGGTGGTATCTTCTCGCGTTATGTTTTATTTAGAAAGGTTACCCATATTTTACAGTGTTTATTTTATTTATGTTGGGTTCATTTAGTTATTTATTTAATAGGATCAAGCACCAGCAAAACCTCCTAAAAAGGCTCCAAAAAAGCCTGTCTAAAAGTACGACAAAGAAAGATAAAAACATTGAGGTACAAAGGGAAGAGCTGGATCCTGTAGTTGAGAAACTCCGCCAGCAAAGGTAGAAGTTCAAAAATCCCATTCTACTTATTTGGACTAGCATTTTATATTGCCTTATTTGCAGAGCTTTGCTAGTTTAGGAAGAAAAGGCACTGTTACATATCAGGTAGATAATTGTTACACAAGGCTATGTAACATCCTTCTTTTTTTTTTTAGGTTGATGAAATTATAGAATTATCATTAATTATGTATATACCAAGGTGGGGTCTCAAACTCACATGAACATGAATATTATTATGGATATGAATATATATATGAAAATGGAGAGAGAACTAATAATAATAAAAAGAACACTTGGCTTTCTTTATTGTTGTCATTGATTACGCCTACCTAGCTACCTATATGTTACCCCTAATTAAAATTTGCTAGCTACAACACTCTATTTCTTCTCTTTTGGACTAGAGTGGGGACTACACTTGCACTTACTTTATATTCTATTCTCTTATATTCTCAAGGTTCACACTTGCTATCATCATCAATTGAAGTGGCGCTTTAGCTAAATAGAGCAAAAGATTTTCAAAGTTGCTGGTATATATTCTGGTGAGTGGTCCTCAAAATGTTGAATTTTAAAGGGTTGACATCTGCTTCTATGGTTAGTTTATGTCCTGCGAACATTGGAATTAAGCAATCTTGCTTTTCTACTAGTTTTTGTGTCTATAATATGAAGAGTAAAGAACTAGAATAGATTGATTGTCGCTGTATATTTCTTTACTTGCTTCAGGATATTGATTGTTTTGACTTGTATGCTTATATTCACTTGATTTGTTTTTAAACTTCTTTTCATATATAGATGTCTCAAAATTATGAGAATAGTAGGGCTAATTGGATTGATCCCATTCAAAGGAAACAATTCATTGATCTTTGTATCCAAGAGGTGAATAATGGATATAGATCTGGAGCTTCATTGAAGTCATGTGCCTGGAATCGAATTGGAGAAGACTTGAAGAAGTTAACGGGAAAAACTTTTAGCCAAAAACAACTTAAAAATGAGTGGGATTACATTAAAAAACAATATTCTATTTGGGTTAAATTGACTACCACTACAGGACATGGCTACAATTACATGACTTGAGCTATTGAATGGCCTAACGAGAGATGGGAAGATTATTTACAGGCAAAAATCCTTTTCTTTTCTTATTCTTTTTTTTTAAATCCCTTATTTATTTAATTACATATGCCTAATTACTTTTTTTTTTTAAACGGAAATATCCTGAAGCTAAACAATTTCGATATAAGCCTTAGCAAATCTTGAGGAGTTAGAGGCTTTATTTGGAGGGGCATTAGCCACTGGAAATCATAGTTGGAGTACTACTATGAAAGAAAGTATTGGTTTGGAAGAGGGAAACCCATCATCGTTTCATTCAAATTCAAAGACTTCTGAAACTTCAATTAATGTGGAGGAAAATGATGCTTTATCAAATGAACCACATTTGAGCTCCAACAATCTAAATGACTCATCTGCTTATGAGAAAGAAGATAGTACGAGAAAGAAAAAGAAAAGTAGAATGGATAAAGCTCAAGAGCAAGTAAATAAGTTATTACATATTTTGGAAAATGATAGTGTTGAAGAATCGGTGAAGTAGTGTTTGACAATTTTAGAAAAACTGCTACCATACGAGGACCCATCATTCTATGTGGCCGCTAATGCATTATGCATGAGGAAACAGTTTCGAGTGTTGTGGTTGAACTTTAAAACTGACCAAGCAAGACTTGCATGGATTTGTAGTTTGCCAAGGATTTAGTGACTTTGTTTAGTTTAGTTTATATAAAAGGGTTGTTATTTTTACTTTTGTTTGGATAGTTTAAATTTGTTTAGTTTATTTTTCCAATTATGGATGTTTACATTTGAACTAATAGTTTTAGTTAGTTAAACTATATGGAATTTGCTTAGTTAAGATGGATATGATATGATGTATACATTTGATCTAATTGAGCTTGTTTTAGTTGGTGAAATCATTTTTTGGCACTTGATTGCTTTCTCATTAGTTGACATTGTGGTGAAGTGTTGTGTGTGTTACTGTGTTTACATTCAAACCCGTGTTATTGTGTTTCATTTTAACAACATTATTCTTATAATAGGTATGGGAAGTTCAAGTATTTTTAATTTATCCATTTGGAGTGAAGATGATGATAGAGAGTTGGAAAAAGAAAGAGAAATGCAAAAAGAATTGGTTAAATTAGTACTTTATTTGATAAGTCAATCGTGTGTCAAAAAGCAACTTATGTCCACCTCTTCACTTACGGGTGCACAGAACTTTTAAATGGTTCATCTTGTGTAATTTTTGAGTTGATGCGAATGGAGAAAAATGCATTCATTTATTTATGTCAAATGTTTCGAGAAACAGGTTGGCTTGTCAATAGTAAGTATTTGACTGTTGAAGAAGAAAATGACTATGTTCTTAATGACAATAAGCCATAATCTTCGAAATCGATTTATTAAAAATCAATTTTAACACTTAGGTCAAACAATACACAAATACTTTCATGAGGTGCTAAAGGTCATGGTCGAGTTCTCAAAAGAAATGATTACTTCTCCATCATTCAATCATGCTTCAAATGGCATCACAAATCATCGACTAAAGCAAATTTTTAAGGTAATTTATTATCCTTTTTTTAAAATTAGAATTATAATGGAATATATCATTTTTACGTTGTTCTTATGTCAATAATAATTGTTATTATTTAGGAAGCTATTGGTGCAATTGATGGAACTCTAATTTATGCAATTATTCCAATCGATAATCAAATACCATACAGAGGTCGTGGAAGAGGAGAATGTTTTCAAAATGTATTAGCAATTTGTGACTTTGACATGATATTTAAATATGTTATTGTTGGATGGGAAGGAACAACACATGATTCAAGGATTTTTACTGAAACGATTAATGATCCGAGACATAATTTTTCAATGACACCACCAGGTACATTACTAGTAATTATTTTAGTTCTATAATTTGTGTTTTATTCATATTGTTTACTCAAACTAATAATTGTTTTTGTAGATCAATATTATCTAGTTGATGCTGCATACACACACACGAGAGGATTTATGGCACCGTATCATCATGTTCAATATTGGTTAAAAGACTTTCGTGTTAGTGGTCGAGCAAATGGAAAAGAGGAAACATTCAACCATTGTCTTGCTAAACTTCGAAATATCATTAAACGTGCTTTTGGAGTATTAAAGGCTTGTCTCCGAATATTAAAAAAAATGGCACCATACTTATTTGACACACAAAAAGGCATAGTGATAGCATGTTTCACATTACATAATTTTCTTCGAAAGATGTCAATTGCAAATGTATTATTTTCTAAATTTGATGATGAAGAAATTCAACTAGAGGATGAGGAAGCATATCAGAATCAAATACCAACCAGAAGTCAATCCGATAGAGCGTCAGAGCAAGCTTTTATGCACCAACTTCGGGATCAAATTGCTAATCAATTATTTCAAGCTTATAATTAATTTTTCATGGTCTTGCTACAATGAAGAATTTTAATAATTATGGTTTTGAGATCGGTTTATCTATTACTTACATTTTTTTGTTATTTTTATTAAAATAGTTTAGTTAAAATAACTAATTTAAAGAAAACTTGGTTAATAATTGACAAGAATAAATTTTAAAAAAATATAATCAATTAGAAATTAAAAAATTATTAATTAAAATATAATTAATAAATATTAAATTTATGATTATTTATAATTTTGATTTAATTTTATTAAATATTTAATTTTTAAAAGATTGTAAGAAATATAATATTAACTATTTAAATGAAAAATAATTTTTATTTTATTTTATCTAATATTTATTTTTTAAAGGTTTGTAAAAAACATAATATTAATTATTTAAATGAAAAAGAATTTTGGTTTAATTTTATTAATTATTTAAGTTTTAAAGAATTGTATAAATATAATATAAACATTTTATATTTCAATAAAGGTAAAAAAGTAACATTAAAGATAAAATATTCCCTTGTCACTTTTTTAAAGTGGTATCTAAAAGAGTAAACAAACATATTATTAAGTGGTGTAAATTAAGTCCTAAAAAGTGTTTAAATTTAAAAAGTGTTAAGTGATTGAAATAAACACCACCTTAGAAATAGCATACAAAAATAAACTCTTAAAAATAACATACCAATTGGAACATGCAACCAAACAACCCCAAAACCATACTTATTTCAACACGAATAACAAAAAATAGGAAAATACCTCAAAGACAAAAAAAAAAAAAAACCCCAAACAAACCTTACTTCACTCTTGCGAAAGTCAATTAAAAAAGAACTCTTCTTCAAAAAATAATTCATTGCTCATTGAACAAATAAAAACAAGTTCTATTTTTTTTATCGTTAAAGGACATATTTTTACATGTTAGCATCTGAAGTTTTTTATTATAATAAAAAAATCAAAACAAAAAAAAAATACATAACAAATGGTGATCATTAAAAAAAAAAATTAACCCAAACAAACCTTACCTCACTCTTACGAAAGTTTTTTTTTAATAAAAAACTCTTCTTTAAAAAAATCATTCCCTATTGAACAAATATAAATAGGTTTTAATTTTTTCATGAAAAACTACTAATATTTACATGCAATTGTTTATCATAATAAAAAAAATAAAACAAAAATAAATGCATAACAAACAGTGATTATTGAGATAAGTTTGCCTACCTGTAAGCGTTCCTCGAACTTGCGCTGCCTATCGACACGTACAATGGAGCCTTTTTGTCTTCTCTTCTTTCCCGCCTAAGAACCCAAGGCCAAGGCCACTCTTTTGATGTTAGTGATTTTGATATAAGTCACTTGTATAAGTGAATAAGAAAGAACGTTTCCCAATATAACATGACTTACATTTGATCATGTTCCCAAATTTTCAATTTTTTTATTCCAGATATTTCAGGCTATGTGAAATTAACCCTTATTTCGATAGCTTGACGGAACTGGGTTATGAGCGATTTCTGAAAATGTGGGGGGTTTAAAGTAAGCTATTTGCAAATGAAATTTTGGTTTAATAATGTAACATTTTCAATAGGGCTTAAAAAAGAGTTTGTACTTCGATTTCTGTTTTTGCAATATCAATAATTGATCAAGTTTAAATAATTTGGTTGGCAAGTTAGAAAATAAGCTCGTCCAAATTATATTTTGTTCTTTTTTTTTTTTTTGGTGAACAAATCACACGTTCATGTTTGCTTAGCATTGGATAGAATGAGGATAAATTGATAAATTTAGTTTTTTATACCGTAAATTGTCTTAATTGGAATATGAAATCAGTGGGTTAATACTCAATTGAATAGCAAACAGTTCTGACATTTTGTACTCTGACTTTTTGCGATTATGTGTATTCAAATTCAACGATTTAATAAGCCAAAATTTTGTCCATAATAATAACGTTCATGGTTTATTGCTCGTGTTAATAAAATTTGAGTATTGGTTAAAAGAAAGGAATTTAAAATTACCGTAAATATTATTAACTAATTAAATCCATTGATGAATAATATAACATTAATTTAGAAGTAATGCATGAATGATAAGCAACATGACGAGCATAATAAATCCATCCTAAATAGATTATTGTCACACCAAAATTATTGGAATATAAAATTTGTAAATATAACAAAGTAGCGGACCTTCAAACTTATTAATTTTAGGTTCTTAATTCATTATACTTCTTCTTGAGCTTTTTAATTTCCTCATCCCTCTGTGTTACCCGCTCCTTTTGCTTTGTAATTTTTTATTTCCTCATCCCTCCGCCTTGTCCTCTCCCTTTGTTGTGTAATTTCCTCCCTTTGCTTCTTAATTTCTCCGAGTTACCCTTTCCTTTTGCTGGGCAATTTCATCCTTTAGCTTCTTAATTTCCTTATCGTACCGAGTTACCCTCTCCTTCTGTTGTGTACTTTCCTCCCTTAACTTTTTTATTTCCTGATCCCTCCGAGTTGCGCTTTCCCCTTTGTTGTGTAATTTCTTCCCTTAGCTTTTTAATTTCATCATCACTCCGAGTTACCCTCTCCTTTTGTTGTATAATTTCCTCCTTTGCTTTTTAATTTCCTCATATATTTGAGTTACGTCTCCTTTTGCTTCTGAATTTACTCTATCTCTTTGAGCTAGTTGATTCCTCAGTTGATCCAAAACTTTCTCATGTTCTGTAAAGCATGAAGGACTTTAAGTTTTACGACCACATATTAACACATATTTTTGTAACAGATATGTAAGATCGAAAGTGAACAAAAGAGTCTTACTAGTATTTCTATAACATAATGTGAATCTTTTTATGATATACATATATATTAACTCTCCTAACTTTAACACATATATATATATACAATGCAAGTAATATTATTATAATTTCTTTTTTTCAAAAAAGTATTTGATAGTCTATAGCAAATATGTATTTCTCCTCATAGTGATACATATAAACTAAATAAGAACTTGAATATCCATATATCCATATATATATATATATATATATATATATATATATATATATATATGTATATATATTAAAGACTAACTACGATTCATTGCTGTCAATTAGCGAGTGATTGGTCTGAGCCTGAAAGCTTTGAATGATCTGCAATCACCGGAGAACAGAGAAAGAATCAGTTACCCAAAGAAGATAGAATTAGCTTGACGATTAGCTAGGTGCATTGCTAGGCAACTATACATTACTTCATTGATATTAGTCTACTGAGGAGGCTTGATTAATATTAGGTAGATTATTTAAAATATCAATTACTCCTAAATTTAATATGAGTAGATCATATTGATTTTAAAATTTATTGAAGATCTACCTAAGAACTTCATAAAATTTGTGAGAAACTTATCCTATATATATAAGAGGATTTTAACCAAAAAAAAAAAACTCTATTTATAGAATAACGAAGGGAGGAAAGGGAAGGAAATTTAGAGGATGAAGAGCAAGGAGTAGGTATTTTGAGTTTACATATTTTGAGCTTTGCAATTTTAAAGTTAATATATCCAGCAATTAAATAAAAATATAAATATGCATATAATTAATGTGATCTTGTTCAATATTTATTCCTTATTATTTTAAATTTAAATGTCAATTCTTAAGTATCAGTTCAAATTATATCAGCTTTACTGTTGTGTTTTCCCAACCTACTCACATAGATGATGACAACGGGACAGTGAACTTGGACGTTCATCGGAGCCTAACAAACTCACCTAAAAGACCAAAAACTGAATTTCTTTCTTGGCATTAGAGTATCCACAGAGTAATTTTGAGAACATGCATATATGCTTCGTATTTACAAAGAAGAGAAGGCAAAACTCTATAGAAGAATCTTTCATCCCTTGGCAGGTCATTTCAGCTCAGCGGTTAATTTGTCTAGACGTCAAGTTGTACCCGGTATTGTTGTTTGACCCTGAACTTTATTGATGTTTATTGGAAATTTCATAAAATGGTTATTGACTTCAAAAAAATGCGATCCCCCTTCGATGGTAAGATGAAAACTTTATGATGTTAGGAATATTTATAATAGATTTAAATATAAAAAAATAAAACAACAATAATATCATAAAAAATAATAATATAGAAAATTAAATAATATATCTAAAGTAGAAAAGATATGAGGAATGTAATATAACTAAAGGGAGGCAGGATCAAGGCATTGTTCTAAAGCCAAAGAGTCCTCCTCTCGTACGGGTCATATCGGTACTCAAAGGCTCCAAGATACAATCCGGTGCTCACAACTTATCTTCTCGATGAGCACGATCATCACAAGAAAATAACCTATCTTCATACGTCACGATTGCTCAAAACATAGAAAATAGTCAAAGTATATTCTCATTCCAATGTTAGAACCATGTGACTTCTTTATATAATAATCTTATAGTTTAGGTAACTTACAAATTAATTCTTGTAACTCCCAAATCGTAAGTTCTTAATAAAAACATGAATGTTACAAATAACAAGTATTGTAACTCATGTTTTTATTATATTTGTAACTCTTGAAGTTAATCTCAAAATAAATTTTATAACTCATGATATAAAAATTTTGTTTTAAACCTTTTATCTCCAACAGCCCCTTAGAAAAGGTTTAAAACTATAAAGCTTTATAAAATAAAATATTTAGATATATAAAAATACGCATAAAATAAAAAAAATATATAAAGAGCAATCTTCTATTATGCAATAGGTTTATGTATTTTTTGGGTTTGAACCTACACTTAGTGTTGATAGCATTTATTTGAGAAACCTGAGTGAACAAAGTCTTGAACTCGATTTCTTGACCAAACTTTAACTATCACACACATAATATCAACGAAGACATGGTTTTGGCGGGTTAGCGCTTTAATGGCCATCCACTTAACCTTCATTCTCATGAGAGTTTTAGAGAACAACCTAATTCTCATGTCGCGACCCTCACGACGCTCTCACTTAGGTGAGTCCTCAAAAAGTATCTATGACCTATACCTCGTAAGCGTATCTAGCCTTTGGACTCATTCAGGATAAAGATCCTTCATAACATCACATATAACAAACACTTTGCCATAGGGATGAACATGATCATATCTCCTCTAAAATATGTTATTATAGTTGTGCTTAACAAGCCACGCAGTACGGATTGGTCCTACCTATTGAACCTCCTTCATAGGATCTCCAATTACAAAGATTGGGTTACTTTCCTAGGTGACTCCCTTCGGGTTTAAGCACATCCCCTTCCACAATTTAATTAATTAATTAATATAGCATGCTGAAATTCTTCATAAATTTTCATACACATGCACTCTCTACTTTATCTCATAAATTCTTCCATCTTTGATAATTGCTTCCACTAGCTATCTTAATTCAAACAATATTAACTCTTACAAATAATGTTACAGTGCATAAAAATAAAATAAGTAAAGCTTAGAATGTTAATGTGAAATATCCGATCACCAAAAACTTAAAAATCTTAAGTAATAATATTTTTAAACTCATACACAACAATTAATAATCGTCTAATAACTTATAATAACACCTTATTTTTTTCCTTAAAAATATCATAAAATATTAACAACAATAATGCAAGAAAACCCCAAATTAAGAGACATTTTAAATACACTAATAATAACTACACAAAGTATTAATGCTCTAATTTGTTGAGTTTTTTTAAAACTCATAGAAATAACAACTAAACTCATATCATTATTGTCCAAAGTTTAATAACTAAGACTTTGAAACCTTTTTAAAACTGAAAACCCCACATTAGCAAAATATTCATTGCTACTTTAGGAAACATAATACATAACTCATACATGATTAAATAATAATTATTAGCCATAATTTTATTAAATGTAACCACATAAGTTATCAAAGTAAACAATTAATCTTCTTAACATACTCTAGTAATTAATTATTAGATATTATTATCTAATATGAATGATAACCACAAGAAACTATGTATTAATAGCTCACCACCTTGCATATAAGTTTCTAGTAAATACATCGAAATGCATAATAAAAAATTCAATGCATGCAAGTAACATACAAATTGAATTCTTCATCAATTTATAATAATTTACAATAAAGGTCAATGATTATCTAGCTCTAAAATAATGACACGCTTAAATAGTTAGATATAAAATTAATTAAATCATAAATAATAAATTTCAGTAATAAAAATTTTCATAATTGAAATATTTATTGGACTATAATAAAAACTCATAAAATGTTATGATAATAAAACCACTACATGTGACTCATCTATACTCTTTGAAATCAAGCAATAATAAGAATATGCATATTCTGTCTTTGACATTTTAAGGTATTATGCTTATGAGGTAGTTGTTGGAAAGTACGCTGCTACTGATCAATTCAATCCAAACTATTTCAATTGCAACCACTATAAGAAAAAATGCCATATTTGGCGGTAAAAAAAACGACACCAATGTCACCGCCAAATATAGTCCATTTGCTTATATTTGGCGGTCGGTCAAAACGCCAAATATAATAGCACCCATATTTGTCACATAAAAGCGCTAAGTATAACGGCAAAGATACAGTAGAAAAAATTACATATTTGTCACTTTTTTGGTCAAATTTGTTAGGTTGTAACGGTCAAATTTTTTGAATTGCAACATATTTATCGCTTTTTGCCCAATAAATATGGTTAACTTTTTTAATTTTGTCATATTTGACACTTTTTAAATGATAAATATGATTTTGTAACGGTTATTTTTTTGAATTTGATCATATTTGGCGCTTTTGAACTGATAAATATGGTTTTATAACCGATGATTTTTTTAAAATTGTATCATATTTGGCGTTTTTGAACGATAAATATGGTTAATTTTTTTGAATTTTTTTATATTTGACGCTTTTTGAACTGATAAATATGATTATATTTTTGAATTTTATCATATTTGGCGCTTTTAAATGATAAATATGATTTTCTAATAGTAAAAAGATTTTTTAACTTGATAAAATTTGTCACTTTATGAACGACAAGTATGAATTTTCTATCAAGATATATATTTGGCCTTTTTTTGACTGCCTAAGACTGCCGAATTCAAATCAATATCCCACAAAGTTCTTGAATTGCAGAGATTTTATTGTATCAAAACTGCCATGCGAAGCTCATAAATCAATATCCCACCTTATAAAAAAGCTAAAATCGATTTTATGAAAACATTGCAAGATCACAAATCAAATGTTGTGACTAATGCGCGGCAAAGAGAAAAAACCCACATGATCCTTTCTTCTCGTGGTGATCCCGATAAACGTTAAAAAGACTTTACAAATACCGGACTCTAGAAGGCTCAACAACACCGCTATGACATACAACTCTTTAGGAAATCCACTCCCTCGACACCTGTGAGAAGAAGAATAAGAAGAAAGTTGTCAAAAACTGATCGAGTAAATATTGTCTAAGGTCTAATTTCTCAAATTTGAACAGAATATTATCACATATGATATTCATATGCTGAAGAAACATTTCACATCCCATCAAAAAAGGGTTTACAGAAAGTATAAAACCAGTAGATATATTTTATGCATTCTCAAAGTGTTTAATGCGCGTCATTGACTTACTAGAAGGTTGTCTGCTTCAACATCCAATAAACTCTGCACTTCACCAGGATCACGTTTAAAGGAAATTGTTTCCAGATTTCCAAAACCTACAATTCATTACATGCATTACTAAGCGCATAAATGATTGAAAGTGCACATTAATGATTGAGAGGATTAGCTACTGATCAACAAGGGGTATGGATGCCACGTGTCTGGCTGTGTGGCATACAATCAAGTCTTGCATAATCTCCAGAAAATGAGGAGATTTGAAACAGTCTACTCTGTATTGAACAACAAGAATCTAGAGTAATATTGCAAGTGCAGTTAATGTGCAAGCAAAATAATCTCCAAGCCAAACCACAAAATAAATGTTTCTCCATTTTGCCTCCATTAATCAGAAATATCTATTTACCATCCCATTTTGCTGAGCCAAAGACATTTTTGCTTATCATAGAAGGACAAAAACAGATTTATACTATAAATTAGTTGACCTATATAAAATTTCTGTATCAAAATTAAAGTAGTTTATGTTGAGCTTGGAGATGTGAATAGTATCCCCAATCTAACTCTTTGGTATATGTAAATCTAAAAGCACTTATTTGTCACTCTGAATAGCCTTTCTGTAGACCATCAGTAATTAAAAAGGAATATTGAAAAGAAAAAGGGGGAAGGGGGGGGTGCCGGTGCTACAATTGTCCTGTAGACCTCCAACTACAGGTTACAGACTATTGAAATCCAGATATCAAAATGCAAGAAATGAATGGAAACACAGTAAGGCAAATTGAGATTGCTTACAAATGGCACGTCTTCCTTTTCCTCTACGATGCTTTCTATGTGGAGCCATCTTTTAGACATTATTTCGGTGATGACAGTGAAGAATCTGGAGTATGCCCCACAAGCAGCCTGGATGGTAGTTCTCAAATTGAACCTCAAAGTGCTCACTCTGCAAGTGCCTTCCCATTTTTCACAGACGAGATATAAAAGCTAGTTTCAATTGACTTCAAACTCTAAGCCCACAATCTTGAGGATCCTGACAGAACAAAAATACATCATTTCAATAGCCCCACATATTTCTATCGTGCCAAGCACATGATGTTTTAGTTACTAAGCATGTCATAGTTTTCCAAATTACTCAAGAAAACAATATTTCAAACACTACGCATAGAAGATGGAAATCAGGCCTGACAAGTGCCACATGGTATTCTGAGCATGCATGTCTAGTTATATGATTTTTTTCATCTCGACGATGGTTATGGGGATAGCAAACCAAGAACCAAAAACCCATATGTACAGAGCTCGATAGTTTAAACTTATACCTCAAAAATAAATTTATACAACAAATGAGAAAAGATAATATAGCTTATGAAACGGATTGCATGAACAAATTAAGGAAGATTCAAACCAATATATGCATGTATTTAAGACTAAAATTCTTTCGAACTTCATCAAAAGTATGAGAAATTCAATACTTTTTATCGTTACCAGAACATTAATTAAATAAACAAAAAATTTAGTTGACCCTTCTCTACTGACCAATGTGCCATCAAACTAATTAAAAGAAACTTCTTACACGTTTCTTGTAGCTGTAGCAATAAAAGAATTCAATAACAAAGTAACAGAAACAGTTATTGAACCTTCAAGTTCAGAAACCAAAAAAAAGATCATAACTAAAGCTAACTTGGAAATTCATATGATATTGCAAATGGTTATTTTATAACAGAATATTATCACATATGATATTCATACAACTTCAGAATTATAATGGAGATTGAACAATAGCACAATTCATTTAATTACTTGATCATCTCCCTATTGCAAACAACAGGTTACTTGTTTTATCCGAACATTAGGATCTAGTATGTCAGCAACCATACAAGTTTTATCCACAATTTATGTCTCGTATGAAGTTCTAACTCACAAGTATATATTTGTTATTACAAAGGGTCTGCTTAATATTTTTAGTATACTCACTTGTATATCTCACAATCAATGAATAATTAAACAATTATGTTTTATTCAATGCTTATCTATCCAGCCTGCTGCTACTCTCCACGTAATTGAAGCTTCTATTAAGCAAGGTTAGTAGAGTCAACAGTAAGCAATACTTTTGATTTCTGGTATTATATATAGTTTAATTATAGGTCATTAATGGCATACTATAACATTATTGTTTGATCTAATTAGCAATATCTGACCCTACCACTTGGTATTGGTTTCAGTTTTGTATGCTTGTTTGTAGATAACAAAACGAGAAAGTTGAGTACCTCAAGGTTGGGAACTCAGACTCGGCCGAAGACTTGGCTGCCTCTTGGGGATGATCAGCAATTCGAAGATAATGGCATCTGTACCAGGAAAAAGGACCTTCCTTGTATAAAGCTCATATAAACAGCATCCAACAGACCAGATATCTAGTGGATGATCGTAAGGTAAGCCCAGAACTGCAGAAAACAACCATATCAAAAGACTGAATCATATGTTCTCAACAGAAAACACCATCCACCAAACATTAAACAAACATGTTATATCCACAACCAAAAATAAGATCTTTTTCATAAATTCATATAGCCAACAAAATATCTAAAGCATAAGGCCAGAACTTACTTATCTCAGGGGCACGATAAAAGCGGTTGACAAGGTAAGGTGTAATTTCATTTTTACCAATAAACATAGCATTACTGAAATCACAAAGCTTCAGCACATTCTTCGCCTCATTCACTTGAAGCAATAACCATATACTTTAGAAGATGCACATTTATCATCAAAGTAACCCAACCAAAAATGCCCCTAAGATTTACCAGCATGTTGTCTGGCTTTATATCACAATGAAGAACACCACAGTTTTTTAGATGCTTCAAGGCAAGAATAAGTTACTTTGCATATGCTCTAACAGCAGTCAATTTAAGGCCAATGTTTTGGCCAAACTTCTTTAGGACCTCACGCAGATTCATATGGAGAGATTCAAAAACTAAACAAAGATGATTTCTGTACTTACAGCTTGAAATGAAGCAGACACAATGACGTTTATTCTCCAGATCTGCACTTGCCAACTTCTTTAATATTTGAACCTCAGTCTGACCAGCTTTGTTCCTGTCACATATAAGTAATTAGGGAATCAAAATCAGATTTGGACAAGCCTACAGAAAAAGGAAAAACAATAGCGCATTAGCATGTGATAAAATGATCACTGACATTGTTTCATTATTACGTATGATTTTTATAGGCACTTCTTCAGGTTCACCAATGCCAGCCTTAAGGTCCTTCGCTCGATGATCTCTATCTACCATGCAAGCATATAACTAATTTCTTGAAGCAGATTACAGCAACAATATTATAAATAAAGAATTTCTCAACCATTGATTACACATGTTAAAGAATTAGTTGAATTTATTTAATTAAGACTTATTGAAAGTAAAAAATGAGTAAAGCCTCGAATGGCCTTAATTAGACTTATTATATGATGTATTTGCAAGTACAGCTAAAGACAAATGCAAAATTCTTCTAACAGCAAAGAGATAGAAATAATACTGTTTTTCCACCAGTCCACAAGTCTTGACCATCAGAACTCAAGACACCAGCCATCTCTAGCGCGCATCTAGCTTGGTCAAGGTCTCCATGGAGATCACCAACTGCATGCACCCTTGAAGAATCAGAGAAATGAAAATGAATTGAACAAACTATAAACTAAAAGAAATGAACCAGCAACAATACAGCGACCGGGAGTAGACACCTCTAGCTCCATAGCCAAATCAGCTGAATCTATCAGCAGATAACCTAGGTCTAGTATGTAACAAGGTGGCTCAAACCCAATCGATGTAAAAAGTCTTCATCAATGAGAACTCGATTGTGTTTAAGTGAATCTCGATCGTGTAGTCTAACACCTCTGGCTCCATGGCCAAATCAGCTGAATCTATCATTAAAATCGATGATGAAGGAGGAATCATATGATGCGATGGGCCATTGAACCAATCCCAAATGCAATCACCCAAGTACCAGATCATGTTGTTCATGCAAGGTAGAAGAATATAGTATTAGTTGAATGGGAAGGCGACCCTCATAGTTGTTAACAAGTTCTTCTTGAGGTCCTACCACTTGGAGCGAATCTACAAAGAATGAAGAAACATGGTAAGATTATGATACGAATAAAGTACTAACTATAATGTCTTTTACCTTGTCCTAAGTCATCATATGAATATAATCACAAAAGAAGTCTAGTTCATGAGACCTCTCGAGTTCTGCACAATGTGCAACCCACCTTCTCATCCGTGGGAAAGAAAAGTTCTCACAAGTAGGGAGTGGGGAAGGAAGAACTCCTAACTCATATGCCCACATCTGTCATGAATGAGACAGACTCAGACATGGAACTCACACAGACAAAACATTAAGGTGTAGGGAAGAAAATAAGTTACCTTAAGAAGCGATGCAAACCCAGTCATCCTACAAACACTTCAACAAGCACGATCCAAACCAAAATATAGGTGGCTGAGGGTAGCACGACCCCAATCAAAATCGCTTACTTGGTCAAGATCCTGGAGGGCAGGAAGTAGAGTCGAGAAGTTGGTGTCTGACGCATTAGCAAAAAGCATCGAACCAAGTAGATACACTATAAAGCTACATCTATACTGATCTACCTCGATTGGAGTCAGATTGGACCTCTTCTTCCAATACTTATATAGGGGAGGATATCGAATTACAACATTATTCTTGACCTTTGTCTCACACCCAAAAAGCTACCAGATCAAGTAATGTTGATCCCTTGAGTCTGCGATGTAGGCATTAAAAGGAATAACCTCGCCATTACATGGAAGGCTAATCAGAGTGGTAATATCTGAAGGCATAATAGTCATCTCGCCAACTGGAAGATGGAATGTGTGGGTCATGTCCATCCACCTATCGCACAAAACGGCTAATGTCGGATGATTAGTATACTGAGAAGTATATAGAAGACGAGTGATAAACTCATAGAAATCGGTATCAGCAATCTTACTCCTAACAGCCTCATTTTCTATCTTCGAAAACCAATAATGATCTCTAGAAAATGACCCACACATCTTGTTCTCATGGTAGTCCTAAGGCAAGAAATTTAAGTCTTTACATAAATACATGCCTAGAAAATTTGAAGAAAATTGAAATACATACCAGGCTGATTGTGTGGAAGCCATATCATAGACAACAAGCATCTTTTGATCATTTGAAATACCATTCAGTGTCGATTTTTAGATTGGATCACTCTCGTTCAAGTCAAGATGGACTTGATGAACCGCCATTGGAAAGGGGAAGTCGAGACGAACACCTAGGAGAAAACCAGAAGTGAATTGGATGAGGAATGAGGAAGTTACACACAAATGAAATAATGAAAGGATGGGTAACTATTGACTGACCGCTGTGTGGTGGTTAGATAGCCGAGTTGTTATCTGACAGCCGACTAGTTGTCCCTTTAATGCAGGGCAATTCGATAAAAGAAAGAAAGAAAAAAAGAAAGAAAAAGAAAGGAAGAAAATAAAGAGAAAAGAAAGAGAGAAAGAAAAAGAAGAGAGAGAAAGTAGAGAGAAAAAGAGAAAGAAGAGATAAGGAAAAAGAAAGAGTCTGTATCGACCTTGAGAGATTGAAGAAAATTTTTGAACGACATTGGTGACAAGCACCCAGCCATGGCAGTAGCTTAGCCACTCACAAGGAAATAAAAATAATATCAGTCAATAGAATCTTGGACTGGAATCATATGAAAGAATTCTTCTAGATATTAGAAAGCAATTTGTTGAAGAACACACCGAACAAGGTAAAAATTTGAATTGGTTTTACATCATCAAGAAATATTTGAATTTTGCAAGAATTTGCATAAATAAGGGAAACAACCCCAGTGAGTCAGATAATAAACAACATGATAAGAAATTCCCAATAAAAAACATGAAAAATGCAAGAGAAGTCAAGAATGAAGAATGTCAGAGCATGAAAAACCAAGAGATTTCCCATGTGGACTAGAATAAATCAAGAATAGAAGCAAGAATACTTGAAAGAAGGGCATGAAACCCACTAAATAAAAAGACTTGAAAAGATCAATGAAACATGAACAATACTTAGAAAAGGGGCATGAAACCTGGAAAATGCAAAGTTTGAAGAAATCGAAGAAGGTATTAATGATACTTAGCCAAAGGCACGAAGAATGAAAAGGTCTACGGACTACGAACCAGTGCATGATAGAAGTCTTCCTAGTGGGCATGCATTAGAAGGAAACCCTAAGAAGTAGATGAACTTAAGAATGTTTTAAGCCTTTAGAATAAGCACAAGCCCTAAAAAGAGGCACACTAAAGAGTGTTAAAAACCTAAGAAGTAGGTGCACTTAAGAGTGCTTTAAGCTTTTATAATAGGCATAAGCCCTAAGAAGAGGCCCATTGAAGAGTGTTGAAAATCCTAAGAAGTAGGTGCGCTTAAAAATGTTTAAAGCCCTTAGAATAGGTGCACTAAAGAGTGTTACCAAACCCTAGGAAATAGATGCACTGAAGAGTGCTTTGTCATAACATCATAAGGATGCTTTTCGAGCCCTTGAATGGGCATATCAGCCCTTAGATGGGCATTTTAGCCCTTAGATGGGCACATTCACCTTTACATGGGCACCTCAGCCCTTAGATAGGCATTTTAGCCCTCAAGTGGGCACATCTTAGCCCTTGAATGGTACACCTTTCTACAGGAATGGAAAAGGAAAGAAGACGATGAGAAAGCCTGATGGAATGAAGATGAAGGTAAAGAATGTCAAAATAGAAGAAAGAAAGAAGAAACAAGAGTACTTTGTCGATTTGTTTGTCTCACAAACTTCTTCAAAATAGAGGGCAAGCTATAGATATTGAATTTTTAAGATTCATTAATGAAAAAAGATGAATGTCGAGTAAAAAAAATGATCAAAATGCCTTTGAAAGCCAAGGCGAGAAGGGATTGATGAAAGGCCTTGAAAACTGACATGTGACTTAAAAAAAAAAAACACAGAAATTAATCTAGGATGAATGTGATGATGAGTCATATACTGTTGCAAAGCTGTGGATGTCTAGTTTCCATAGGAGTTCATGGATTGTGGATCAAAGTTAAACTTGAAAAGTTATATGCGATTGGACAAATGAAGGTTAGAAGGGACTACACTGCAAAAAGCCAAAATAGGAAAGGCTGAATAGAGAATAGTCAGTCGGCTATCAAACAACCATCCAATTATTGAACAACAGTCACCCGACTATTGAGTGACAGTCGCCCGACTATCTAATAGTCACCCGACTGTTTGCCAATAGTTGTTTGGCTGTTGGTCATGTATTTTCAAAAATTTCATTAAGGACCTTCTATATTTATTTCTTTGCTCACCTATATAAAACACTCCCACCCCCCCGGCTCACTTTTTAGGGGTCATCGATTATTGAATATAATCATCTTTTCTCCCTCTTAAAGATATGCTCGAAAATTCAAAAAGTCTTTTTCAGTATAAAGTTTTCCAGCGTTCTATTGCTTTAAACGCAGAAAGGGTATGTCTTGAGAGCAGTCCTCTTTTGTCCCCCTTATTTTCTTATTTACTTTTCTTGCTTAGATTAAGCATGCTTAGGGCTTAATTTTATGCTTAGAAGTATGTCTAGGGTTATTATGAATTGTTCTAGCCCTTATTTATTTTACGAGATGGATAAGCGTGTCGAGATAAGTCTGCTATGCTTTCTTTATTAAAATCATGTTTAGGAAATTAATTTTCTTTGCGAATGCTTAGAATCATGCTTAGGAGCACCTACTTAGAATTATGCTTAGGTGCACATAATTAGAATCATACTAGGAAGACTTATAATTTCTTTGAAGCATGCTAGGAAATAATATAAAATAGGTAAGAATTATCATATTGCCCATTGATTTTTTAGATTGGGCTAAAATAGTCTTCTTTGATTTCAATTGTTTGATTTAGGCTAGAAAATGCCATGGTAACCATGTTTAGGCTAGAAATGCCATGACATTATGAATTAATATGAGTTATGCTAGAACAGTAATAGGCTGAAATACCATGATAGAATTATAAATCTAGGCTAGAGTGCCATGATTTTAGATCATGGCTTAGTATGGAATTTTAATTGATTAATATGAATGGAAGTATGAATATACCATGGTTAGAATAATTGAATGAATGTGTGAATAATGCCATCAAAGAGACTTGATAACGATTGAATAGACTCACATGTGATGGTGAGGAATTCACTATTTATTGAGTCTCGAATTGAATATCTTTCTATGCATGAATTTGCTTTCTATTATTGAATGTTTCAATTGTATAAATGAATGATTGTTATATTTGAAGTGTTAAAGTAGAATTTACTTTATTATTGAATAACAACTACTGTAATCCTTTTCCCCTTCCCCCATGTCTGATAGAAATGTAATATATTCTTCTCTGTCTCTCTATGTATGAATATACAACTACTGTGAATGAAATCACCTTACATGTCTTAAAGAAGATAAAATGAATAATGTGCACATGAAACGAGCAACACTAAATGAACTAAGTAATGGCATCAGATGTTATTATTTAGTATTTCTTAGTGGAGACCAGATTTTGATCCGGGCGGATCGAATGACTCGTACCTAACTTTCCAAACCTATCTCTGAAGGGATGAGGGTAGTTTAGCTCCTACATCAAGGGATCAGATTGCCCCCATTCATTCCCAATTGAATAATTGGGTGGCGACTCAATTCTCTAGATGTGCCCATGGCTCGTTTGTGTTTTTTTAAGTCTCGAAAGAGGCTTTGACACAGTTTCAAGGTCGTAAATGCTCTGGCATAATGAAAGCCCCATTCACAGCCTCAAAGTTTAATTCAATAAATTCTAATTTCGTTTACTGTGATGTTTCTTTAAATGGCAGTTTGCATGATGATTTTTATGTCACAAGTACACTTGACATTCATCCCATTCAAATGTATTGTATTAATCTTGATGCAATTGAACATCCTAAGAACATTAGCATTGCATATGAAATAGCTTCTAAGGAAAGAGAGATTTAAGAGAATACTAAGACAACATAAACAAGTATTCGTCTGGTCTTATAATGACATGCCTGGAATAGACAAGACCATTACTAAGTGCATGATTCATACTTATCTGCATATGAGGCCGATAAATTAGAAATAAAGCACAATGAGGTTAGAATAGGTAGAAAAAATTGAGGAGAAATCACAAAGCAGATAAATGTGAAGTTTTTAGATATGGTAGATTATCCATAATGGCTAGCAAACATTGTCCCGATTCCAAAGAAGGGTGAAAGAGTAAAGATGTTGTAGATTATCATGATCTCAACAAGGCTTTTCTAGAAGACAAATTTCCTCTACCACTCATCGATGTCTTGGTCAACAGTGCAGTATCAAGCAAGATGTTATCTTTTGTATGTAGGTCCTTAGGCAGACAAGATCATGACTGCCTTCATCATAAAATGAAGAGTGTACTACTACAAGGTCATGTAATTTGGTTTAAAAAATGCCGACGCAACTTATCAGAGGATGGCAATAACACTTTTCTACGATATGATTCATAAAGAGATATAAGTTTATGTTGGCAACATGATGGTCAAATCAGTGATTGCTAAGGCCATTTTAAGGCATTGGATAGGTTTCTTGAGAAAGTAAGAAAGTACAATTGAGGGCTAATAGTATGTAGTCAAGTAACATAAAGAAAATTGTTAAGATTCATGGCGCAGAAAAAAGGCATAGAAGTCGATCTTGACAAAGTCAAGGCTATCAAGGAAATGTTAACACCGAAAACGAAAACGAAAGTGAGAGTTTTTGTGAAAGGTTTATGACATCAACAGGTTTATAGCTAAATTAACCACGATATGCATATCGATATTTAGGTTATTGAAGCAGGATCAGTCAGTGCAATAAAACAACTAATGTCAAATGGCCTTCAAGAAGATCAAAGATTACTTAACAAAACTGTCTGTTTTAAGGCCACCAAGAACTAAAAAGTGTATAATAATGTATTCTGGCATTAAAAGAGAAGGCCCTAGGGGCAATCTCAGCACAAGTAGATAAAAACGGAGTCAAGCATACAATTTACTATTTTAGTAAGAAGCTCCTGCCATATGAAGTTAAATATAATCAAACAGAGAAAATGTGTCTGGCTATGCTTTGGGCCTCAAAGAAGCTGTTTTAAAATTTTTGAGTCATATAAGGTGTAAGTTGTCTTGAAGATTGACCTTATGAAATATTTATATAAGGCTTCCTCATTAATTAGAAAATTGGCAAGATGGCTAGTCCAATTGTCCAAATTAGACATCAAATATGTCAAAAAAAAGATCGTCAAATGAAAAATCATTGCAGAATTCTTGGAAGCTAGCCCAATTAAAGGAGACGGACCATGGGAGTTAGAATTTCTTGGCGAACATTTAAAGATGATTTTATTTGTGGGGTGCCAAATGTACTTTGATGGTGTTCAAACAAGAAAGAGGTAGGAGTTGGAGTAATTATAACCTCTTCTTCTAGAAATGAAATTCCTTTGGCCAAAAGATTATGATTCAAGGTAACAAACAACATGGCTGAATACTAGGCTTGCCTATTTGGTCTAGAAGCTCTGATTGCTATGTGAATTGATGAGGTTAAAGAAATAGTAGACACATAGCTAGTGATCTTGTAAGCTACTGAATAATGAAAGGTGAAAAAAGAAAAGTTACAACCTTAATTGGAGAATGTCAAGCGGTTAAGCAACAATTCAAGAAGTGCATATTTAAACATGTGACTAGAGATGAAAATTAAATGGCGGATGCCTTAGCTAGATTAGCAGCCGTTTGGGAAAACCCTATGGATGTGGAACATAAACCATTGGCAGTGGTGTAGACAAGTCACCCGTGCTATGAAAGGGAACAAGTAATAGGATTGGGGATAACGGAGAAGCCATGGTTCTATGACCTCCAAAAGTACATAGAAAAAAGGGTTTTTTCTAGAAAAGGCCGATGAGAAAGATAGGATCATTCGCCAATTAGTGCAGCTGTTTACTTGTCAATAGAGGGTGATATACCGAAGAATGGTAGATGAGATGCTATTGAGATGCATAGACCAAGAACAAACCAGAAAGGTGATAAAAGAGATTCATGGAGGGATTTGTAATAAAGGGTATGGCTCTCACTAAAAAAATCATATGACAAGGTTTCTTTTGGCTAACCACAGAAATGGATTGCATTAAGTTCATAAAAACCTACCATTAATGCCAAATTCATGGATATCTAGAACACAATCCACCAAAAGAATTGTAGTGGACATTATCGCCAAGGTTGTTTGATACATGGGAAGTAGACATAATTAGAGAAATAAAATCGAAAACTTCTAACAGGCACCAATACATAATTGTGGCTATTGACTACTTCTTTAAATGGATAAAGGCTGAGTCCTTCATCAAACTGGGTGCAAAGCAAAAGGTCGATTCATCGAAGAAAACATAATATGCAGATTCAAAGTACTACATCATGTTGTGATAGACAATGGTGTTCAATTCCAAGCAGAAACAAGAGATTTGCTTTTTAGGTGTCAGATCGAGCACTATAACTCCTTACCATATAGGCCTTAAGCAAATAGGGCAAAAGGGGCAGCAAACAAGATATCAAGAAGATGTTGGCCAAAACTGTCGAATTAGGAAAAGATTGGGATGCAAAGTTACCACGTATATTATGAGATTATCAAACTACAGCTAGAAGCTCAAGTGGAGCAATACCTTTCTATTTAGTGTACGAAGTAGAAGCTACTTTGCCTATTGAATTGAAGTACAATCTACTAGAATCTTGGCCCAATTAAGAATATCCAAAGAATAATGGGTGAAAGACAGAAGCAAGTGAATGGCCATGGTTGATGAAAAGAGACTAGGTCCATTATATCATATGCAATTGTGCCAGAAAAGTATGGCCCTAGCTTTTAAAAAGTAAGCAAAGGAGAACGAGTTTAGAAAAGGAGATTTGGTACTCAAACAAGCAAGAGCGATGGCATTTTATCCAAGAGGAAAGTTTAAGCCAAACTAGGAAGGGCCATTTTTGGTTAAGAAAGTTATGTCTGGTGGAGTCATCAAACTTATAGACATAGATGAAAGTGAATTCACAAAGCCAACTAACATCGACAGGTTTAAAAGATATTATATATATATATATATAAAAGAAAAAAATAACTAAATGGAAAACCTGAAAGGGCTGATTAACAACATGAGTGTTTCATTTTGCATATAATATTCTATAGTAGTTTTACCATGATTAATAAAATGACAAAAGTTTTGGGACAAATATCTTATGGAATTGATTTTCACATTTGCACCTAACAATTAAGAAATATCTAACCAAAAAAAAAATTGAGAAAACCGTCAACATACTTCCTACCTCCTCATTGTTGAGAGCGCCGTAATGCATAGTGCATTAAGGAAAGTGCTGATAGGGATCAGGGATCGAAGTTTGTAAATAAACCCATCCATTGTAATCATCATCAGTATCAATGTATGGAGAAGTGAACAAACCTTATAGAATGGTGCGCAGTAACCAACTCTTTTGAATATGGTTAGAAAGAGCTGAGAGACGCCCAAAGCCAAATAAGGGTGGCGTAAACACAATTTGTTGCTTGAGACCATACTGACGATGCAAATAGGATAATGAATAAAAAACCTATGAGTCAAACTTACCAATGACAATAGGGGTGTAAGTCTTGATGGTCATATGCTGCAAACACCACTAAGGAGATCCCTAATGGATCAAGACATTCGACAATGTCTGAAGTTATCTGTCCTACTCATCGAACCTCATGACTTTCCTTGCTTGATGATTCTTCAAACTGTATCAGGCCAAGTCAACTAAAGGTAGGGCCTAGATAGCTAACTTCCCTTGTAACAAAATCTGAAGAAAAGAAACTCGTTAGAGAGAGAAACTAGGGGTAACGGGCCTATAGACACTAGATTTTTTGGACTCGATAATGAAATGAAAATGAATATCAAGCAAAGAAAGTGACCGAAATCCCCTTGGAAGTTAACGAGGAAAGGTGTGAGAAGGAAATGGCGAAGGATCTTAAAAATTGACATGTGACTTCAAAAGATCATAGAAATTAATTCAAAATAAATATATTGATGACTCATATATCGTTGTGAAGCTACAAATGTATAGGTTTTATTTAAATTTATGGATTACAAATCAGAGTTAAATTCGAAAAGTTATGTGTGATCGAATAGATGAAGGTCATAAAGGATTACATTACAAATTTGCAAAATGGGAAGGTCTGGAGTGCAACCAGCTACCTGGTTGTTGTGTCGATGGAAATGGAAATTTTGATTGGAACCTTCCATATTTGCTTCTCAACTTCCTTTTTCACTTCTAGCCTTTTCCTATATAAACACCCCCTCTTCACTTTGCAACACACATCAACAACACAACATAATAATCTCTTATTCATCTTGAGGACAAGCTTGAAAATTTAAGAAGCCTTTTCAAGTTTAAAGTTGTTTCGGCGTTTTATTGCTCTAAACCCGGAAAAGTTACGTCCTGAGAGTAGTTCTCTCTTCTTGCTCCTATTTTCTAATTTATTTTTTTTTGCTTAGAATTAAGCATGACTAGGTTTATTTATGCTTAGAATAAGTTTATTTAGGACTTATTTTGATGCTTAGAAACATGTTTAAAGGTTATATGAATTGTTTGACCCATGATTTGTTTTGCGAGGTAGAAATACGTGTTGAGGTAATTCCATTTTTCCTTCTTTATTGGAATCATGTTTATGAATTTAATTTCTTCGTGAATACTTAGAATCATGCTTAGGAGCACATGATTGGAATCATGTTAGGAGAATTTATGATCGCTGTGAAGCATGTTAGAAAATAGCATAGAATAGGTATGAATTACCTTAATTGCCCCTTGAATGTTTGGATTGAGCTATAATAGCTTTTTTTGATTTCAATTGTTGAATTAAGCTAGAATATGCCATAATAACCATGTTAGACTAGAAATGCCATGATAATATGGATTAATATGAGTTATGCTAGAATAGCAACAGGTAAAATGTCACGATAGAATTATCAAATCTAAGCCAGAATACCATGATGTTAGATTATGGCTTAGT
The DNA here is from genome assembly GCA_013180625.2 of Boswellia sacra. NCBI lineage: Eukaryota > Viridiplantae > Streptophyta > Magnoliopsida > Sapindales > Burseraceae > Boswellia > Boswellia sacra. The sequence goes on along the minus strand of SNVD02000907.1, from coordinate 30,558 downwards.
TTGGATTTCGAATGTGTGAATATTTTATGAATGAATCATGCTAGAAGTGTTGTATGATTTCCATGAAGTGATGGTGGACTCCCACTGATGGTGAGGGACCATTACTTAGAATAAATGCCTAATTGAATGTATGAATATAATTGTACAATAGTCCCTCATCATCAATTAGGATTTGAATGGACCAGTTGTGCTTAATATTTGAATTTATATTGTGGATGAATGTATATTTTATAGCATTTGTTTTATTGTTGAAGAACAAAATGATGTAATCCTCTTCCTCTTCCCCTCTCTCTTTCTATCAATGAATATATAACTATTATTTGATTGAATAATCACCTCACACGATCAATGAAGATAAAATTAGAATGTGTGTATAAAACGAACAACCTTATGTGGATTGTATAGCAACATGAGCTATTCTAATTTGGTATACCCTAGTAGAGGCCAGATTTGGATCCAGACGAGGCAAATGGCTCGTACCTAACTTTTTGAACCCATCTCTAAAAGGATGAGGGTAGTTTAGGTCCTGAAGTGAGGCTGGATTGCCCCCATTCATTCCCAATTGAAGAATTGGGTGGCAACTCCATTTCTCTAGATGTGTCCATGGCTGTTTGTGCTCTTTTGAATTTCTAAAGAGACTTTGACACAGTGTCATGGTCATAAATGCTCTAGCAGGATGAAAACTCCGTTCATAGTGGCAACTCTACTGAGGATAAGAGAAGTTGATTCCAATTAGGATAGCAAATTCTAATACCTCATGTTGATATTTTGATTCCTTGCATCACTACACTTTGCACACAATGAGCATGAACTATCTAAACTAGCCATATGGCATTAGCATGAGAAGTCTTTGGCTTCATTCGACCCTTAGATGACTCATGTTGGTGTCACTACTTTTGAGTACATACCATTGACTTGATATAAAACCCATGACCATTGGACTCTTGAGACTCAAGCCCATATAGATGAATCTATAAATTTGTAATATGATGAATGTCTAAAACCCATGTTAAAATGCATGTCCATGGATGTAAATTTCACATGATTAGAATAAAGTCAACCCAAACCTCATGGGACCATGAACAAATGCCACATGTTAAAACACCCGTGAGAACAAAATGGGAGCATATGCCATAAGTTAAGGTTATCATGATGTTTAAAAGCTATGTTATGATAATCATGGAGAATCCAACATCAACTTGTATGTTAAATCTCCCATTCCCATATCCCATGATGAATGAGGCAAAAAATCCTAGGAAAAGATACTCAACCTTACGTGTGTGGGAGAAATAAGGTTGGAAGGTTGAAAGCCTATTTGTGCCCTTGTATGAGTATGCATCATATCATGCATACATGCATGGATGAACGGCGTTAACACTTTTGTTTTGCAACCATCATAACTTGGGTTAGATAAGGTGGTCGTATAACAAGACAAGAGGAAATAGTTGCTAAAATGACCACACCCAACAATAATAATCAAGAGATGGTCCAATTAAGAACCAATATGACCACACTCCAAAAACGAATGGCCTAACTCATTGAAGCTCTACAAAATGGGCCTAACCGCATGAACCAGCCGCTACACAAAGTTAATGGTACTAGCTGTGAATGGGGCTTTTATTCAGCTAGAGCGTTTGCAACCACGACACTATGTTAAAGCCTTGTTCGAGACTTAAGAAAGCACAAACAAGCCATGGACACATCTGGAGAATGGAGTTACCACCTAATTATTCAATTGGAAATGAATGGGGGCAATCCAATCCCCTACTTCAAGACCTAAACTACCCTCATCCCTTCAGAGATGGGCTTGAAAAGTTAGGTACGAGTCATTCGACCCCCTTGGATCCAAATCCGGCTTCCACTAGGAAATACCAAATAATAATATCTCATGTCGTTGCTTAGTCCACTTAGCGTTGTTCGTTTTATGCATACATTGTTCATTTTATCTTCTTTAAGACATGTAAGGTGATTTCATTTATAGAAGTTGTATATTCATATATAGAAAAAGATTCAGATTACATTTCTATCGTACATGGGGGAAGGGGAAAAGGATTACAACAGTTGTTATTCAACAATAAAATAAATTATACTTTAAAACTTCAAATATAACATTTATTCATTTATAGAATTGAAACATTCGATAATAGAAAGCACATTCATGCATATCAAGACATTCGATTTGAGACTCGATAAATAGTGAATTCCTCACCATCACATGTGAGTCTATTCAATGTTTATCAAGCCTCTTTCATGACATTATTCACACATTCATTTAATTATTCTGACCGTGGTATATTCATAGATTCATATTAATCAATTAAAATTCCATACTAAGCCATAATCTAGAATCATGGCACTCTAACCTAGATTTGATAATTCTGTCATGGCATTCTAGCCTACTGCTGTTCTAGCATAATTCATATTAATTTATAATTTCATGGCATTTCTAGCCTAAACATGGTTATCATGGCATTTTCTAGCCTAAATCAAACAATCGAAATCAAACAAAGCTATTCTAGCCCAATCTAAAAAATCAATGGCCAATATGGTAATTCTTACCTATTCTATACCATTTCCTAGCATGGTTCAAGGCAATTATAAGTCTTTCTAGCATGATTTTAATCATGTGCTCCTAAGCATAATTCTAAGTATTCGTAAAGAAAATTAAATTCCTAAACATGATTCTAATAAAGCAAGGATAGCAGACATACATCGACACGCTTATCTATCTCACATAAAATTAAGGATTAAAACAATTCATAATAACTCTAGACATCCTCGTAAGTATAAAATAAAATCCTAGGTACGCTTATTCTAAGCAAGAAAAATAAATAAGAAAATAAAGGGGAGAAGAGGAATACTCTCAACGTGTACACTTTTCAGGTTTAGAGCAATAGAATGCCTGAAAACTGTATATTGAAAAAGACTTTTCGAATTCTTGAGCATGTCTTCGAGAGGGAGAAAAGATGATTATATTCAATAATTGATGTGTCTTGAAAAGTGAGCCAAGGGAGTGTTTATATAGGTAAGTAAAGAATCAAATATGGAGGTCCATAATGAAAATTTTTAAAAATACATGACCAACAACTGTCCGGCTGTTCCCCTGTGGCCCTTCCTATTTTAGCACTTTGCAATACAATCCCTTCTGACCTTCATATGTTTTATTGCACATAACTTTTTCAATTTAACTCCGATTTGTGATCCGTGAATTTCTATTAAAAATGAAAAACATATCTTCGCAACGGTATATGACTCATCATTAGATTCCTCCTAGATTAATTTTTGTGATTTCTCAAAATTACATGTCAGTTTTTAAGACCTTTCACCAATCCCTTCTTACCTATCCTTTCTTATCTTTCAAAGGCATTTTAGTCATTTCTATTGCTCTACATTTATCTTTATTTCATCATCGAGCCTCAAAAATTCAGTGTCCATAGCTTGCCCCCTACTTTAGAGAAGTTTGTGAGAACAAAAATCAATAAAGTATTCTTGCTTCATCTTTCTTTCTTCTATTTTGACAACTTTGCCTCTGTCCTCATTCTATCAGACTTTCTTGTCATCTCCTTACTCTCCTTTTGCTCCTACAAAAAGGTCTGCCCATTTGAAGGCTACTGTGTGCCCATCCCATTCAAGGGTGAACATGCCCACTCAAGGCTTGGAAGCATCCTTATGATTTTTAGGACAAAACACTACTCAATGCACCTACTTCTTAGGGTTTCCAACACTGTTCAATGTACCTGTTTCCTAAGGTTTGGTAAAACTCTTCAATGTGCCTATTTTAAGGCCTTCAAACACTCTTAAGTGCACCTACTTCTTAGGGTTTTCAACACTGTTTAATGCGCCTCTTCTTAGGGCTTGTGCCTATTCTAAGGGCTTAAAAACACTCTTAAGTGTACCTACTTCTTAGCATTTTTAACACTTTTCAGTGCGCCTCTTCTTAGGGCTTATGCCTATTCTAAGGGCTTAAAACAATCTTAGGTATACTTACTTTTTAGGGTTCCTTCTAATGCATGTCTATTGGGAAGACTTCTATCATGCACTGGTTCACGGTCCTTAGACCTTTTCATTCTTCATGCCTTCGACTAAGTATCATTCATACCTTCTTTGATTTCTTCAGAGTTTGTATTCACTGGGTTCCATGCCCCCTCTTCTATGTATTCTTCATGCTTCTTTGATCTTTTCAATCTTTGTATTCATTGGGTTTCATGCCCTTCTTTCGAGTATTCTTACTTCTATTCTTGATTTCTTCTAGTCCACTAGGGAAATCTCTTGATTTGTCATGTTCTAATATCTTTAATTCTTAACTTCTCTTGTATTCATCATGCTCTTTACTAGGGAATTTCTTATCATGTTGTTTATTATCTGACTCACTGAAGATCTTTCCCTTGTCTTTGCAAATTCCTATAAAATTCAAACATTTCTTGATGATGTAAAACCAATTCAAATTTTTACCTTATTCAGTGTGATCTTTAACAAATTGCCCTCTGGAGGAATTCTTCTATGTAATTCTGGTCGAAGATTATATCGACTGATATTATTCTTATTTCCTTGTGAGTGGCTAAGCTATTGCCATGGCCCGGTGCTTGTCACCAGTGCTATTTAAAAATTTTTCTTCAGTGTCTTAAGGTCATGTATACTCTTCCTTTTTCCTTCTCTTTTCTTTCTCTTTTTCTCTTTTTCGCTCTATTTTCTCTCTCTTCTTTCTCTCTCTTCTTTTCTTTCTTCTTTCTCTTTTTCTCTTTCTTTTCTCCTTTCTTTTATTGAACTGCCCCTCATTAAAAAGGCAGTGGCTCGGTTGTTAGATAGCCGCCTGGTGGTCAGTCAACAGCCACCTGGTGGTTTGACTACCTATCAGTGGCTAAGGGCTTGTATAAAGCCCATCCGTCCTCTCGTTCCTTTATTCGTGCATAACTTCTTCATTCCTCATCCAATTCACTTCTAGTTTTCACCTATGTGTTCGTGTCGATTTCCCTTTTCCAATGGCGAGTCATCCAGTCCATTTTGACTTGAATAAGAGCGATCTAGCCTAGAAATCAACATTAAAAGGTCTTTTGAAGGACCAAGAGGTACTTGTTGTCTATGATGTGGCTTCTCACACGATCAACTTGGTATGTATTTTGGTTTTTTATTTTCTTCGAATTTTCTAGGCATGCATTTATGTAGAGACTTCAATTTCTTGTCTTAAGACTATCATGAGAACAAGATGTGTGGGTCGTTTTTTAGAGCCCACAGTTGGTTTCTAGAGATAAAAAATGAGCTATTAGGAGTAGGATTGCTGATACCAGTTTCTATGCATTTATCACTTATCTTCCACATACTCTATGGTATACGGATCATCGAGCATTGACCACTTTATGTGAGAGATGGATGGACACGACGGACACATTCCATCTTCTGATTAGCGAGATGACTATTATACCTTTGGACATTGCCGCTCTGATTGGGCTTTCATGCAATGGCGAGTTTATTCCTTTTAATTCCTATATCGTAGACTCAAGGGATCAGTATAACTTGATTCGACAACTTCTTGGGTGTGAGGTAAAGGTCAAGAATACTATTGCAATTTGATATGCTTCCATGTATGAGTATTGGAAGAAGAGGTCTAATCTGACTCCAATTGAGGTGGATCAGTACGCACGTAGCTTCATAGTGTATCTACTCGGCTCGACACTTTTTGCCAATGCGTTGAACACCACCTTCTTGACTCTATTTCTTACCCTCTAGGATCTTGACTGAATGAGGGATTTTGACTGGGGCTATTCTATTCTCAGCCAGTTGCATTTCAATTTGGATCATGCTTGTCAAGGTGTTTTTAGGATTATCGAGTTTGTACCACTTCTTGAGGTAACTTCTTTTCTTCTCTACACCTTCGTGTTTTATCTGTGTGAATTCCATGTTTGATTCTGTCTTATTCATGACAAATGTAGGCATATGAGTTAGGAGTTCTTCCTTCCCCACTCCCTGCTTGTGAGGACTTTTCTTTCCTGCTTGTGAGGAGATGGGATGCACATCGTGCAGAGCTTGAGAGGTTTCATAAGCAAGACTTCTTTCATGATTACATTCATACACTGACCGGGGACAAGGTAAAAGACACTATAGTCAGTACTTCAGTTGTATCATAATCTTACCATGCTTATTCATTCTTCACAGATTCGCTTTGAGTGTTGGGATAACTAGTCCACGGCTATGAGGGTCCCCTCCCCCTAAAACTACTACCACATTCTTCTACCTTAGTTGAACAACATGATGTGGTACTTAGGTGATCACATTTAGGATTGGTCTGATGGCCCATTGCATCGTATGATTCCTTCTTCACCATCGGTTCTGATGATAGATTCAGCTGATTTGGCCATAAAGCCAAAGGTGTCAGATTGCACAACTGGGATTAACTTGAACACGATTGAGTTCCCATTAATGAGGACTTCTTACATTGATTGGGTTCGAGCCACATTTTTAGCTCCATGCACTATGCATATTTTGATAAATTTACATCCGAATTTATTCAAATTTGTTCCCAAATCATCATTTATTCAATTCTAAATAAGATTACAAAATCTGGAAATCATGTGCTTGAAATTGCTTGTCGATAGGCACTTCGAAACTAAAAAAACATGCAAAAGGAGTGGCTAATGGGCTATTATGCCATAATAACTATCAACTGGCTATCAAGGAACCTCTGAGCGGTAGTCAGATAGCCAGTTGGCAGTTCACTCAGTGGTTTTCCTCATTTCTTTCCATTTTTGCTCCATTTTATGCACTATTTAAGTGCCCTTCCTCACCATTACTTCTCCATTCCTTCTCTCTTGTTTCTTAAGATTTCTTTCACGCTTTCAATGCCTCTTTACACTATTCAACGAGTGTGAGGCCTCTCTCAAGACCCTCCAGCCGCTTTTGAAGCCTGTAAAGGATGATGACTAGAAACGACTCGAATCCAGCAACCTTTATCATTTGAATTTCTTCGACATGTAAAGCTTTGATGGGCAAGAGCTTTGCCCCCTATATGAGGAATTCTCTGCAATACTCAGTTGTCATTCATCCAGTTTTAAGAACATCATCCTGGCTACTATCCTAACACCATCAACGCCTGATCTTATCCACTTCTTTGGCTTCTTGATTTCTACTATGGGCATTCACACCAGAGGTGGTAGAATGACATTATCATCCATCATGCCTTTGCTTGAAATGATGGACATGACTTTGTCTGATTGGCTTCACCTTCTTCAGTTCTACCTTCTTGTGTTGTTCCCACTAGTCTCACCAGACAGTCTCAGAGACCCTCATCTTGTGACAATCATTCCTTTGATGGGACCTGGTTTCACAACAGTTTCTTTGATCGTAACTGAGACATTGATTAGAATAGAACAAGTTAGGATTGATCTGAGTCAGAGATTCAGTGGCAGTCTTCTACTTTTTCAAGTTTTTCTTTTATCCTTAAATTTTGCCTAAGTCATGTTTCTTGGTTTTCGACTTAGCAGGTTCATTCATTTTTGTAATACTCTATTTTTGTCTAAGCTGCCATTTCTGGGTTTTCGACTTAGTGAGCTTGCCCTGCCTTTTGCCTGAGCCGCTCTTTCTGGTTTTTCGACTGAACGAGCTTTTTCTTCTTTTCTTTCATGCCTTAATTTTTCCCTAAGCTGTCTTTTCTGGTTTTTGACTTAGCAGGTTTTTTTTCTTTGTTTCTTTTCTCATATTTGGTTATAAGAGAGGCTATCTATTCTAGCACTGCCTGAAGGGGATATTGTCCATTATAGCCCTTGACTTCATACTAGGAGGAGACTTGAGAGATATTCTTCTTGGATCAACTGGCATCGAGTCATTTTTGATACTCAGATTTGTTGGCACTATCCATGGTGGCGGTTGAAGCATGTGATGGTCGGGACATATATCGTATGCGTGCCTTTAGTGGGTTTCATTATTAGGGATAATATGGTGAGCCTATTCGTGGTCCATCGAAGAGGCAAAGATGATATTATTAGTTTCATTATCAGCTTTAGATATTAGATGTTTTCCTTTTGTTATTATGCAAAATAATAAGGCATTTCAAAAAGCATATTTGTTCCCGCATAATTTCATTTCATTAATAAAAGTACAATCTTTTTCTTCGAACAACATGTGCACAATGAGACAACTTCTATCATTAATCAGTAATTTTTTATTTTCTAATTAATTATTTTTCTTTCGCTCTTTTTTTTAATATATAGTATTTCCTCAGCCTGTCCATATTGATGGGTTCAACGAATTCATTCCCTTCCATGTCTGATAGAATGATGGCTCCGCTAGACATAACCTTCGTTACAATGAATGGGCCTTCCGAGTTGGGCTTAAACTTTCCTCTAGGATCAAACATTACTACCCTAGCATGTTCAAGGACCAACTCTCCTTCTTTGAACTTCCTTGCCTTTATTCTCTTGTTAAAGGCTCGAGCAACCCATTTCTGATATAGTTGCATATGATATCTAGCCTTCATTCTTTTCTCATCAATCAAGACCAATTCTTCACGTCTATTGTCAGTCCACTCCCCTTCAGGGATTCTTGCTTCTATTAGAACTCTTGTGAGTTTCTTTTCTTTCTCAATTGGTAGGACTGCTTTTGAACCATCCACCAATGAGAAGGGTGTCATGCCTGTCAAATTTCTGGGTGTTTTTCTGTAACCCCATAACATAAACAATAACATCTCTGCCTAATCTTTGTATGTTTGTACTCTTTTGGCCAACATCTTCTTGTTGTTTTTATTGGCTGCTTCTACTGCTCCATTTGTTTATGGCCTATATAGAGATGACTTATGATGTTCAATCCCATACCACTTGCATAAAGCCTTAGTCTCTGCTTGAAAATGGACCCCATTATCTGTCACGACATGATGTGGTACTCCAAATTTGTATATGATGTTCTTCTCAATAAACTTCACCATCTGCCTTGCCCCTTGTTTACTGTAGGACTCAGCTTCTATCCACTTGGTAAAGTAGTCAATCGCCACCATCACATATAGATGCCGATTTGAGGCTGATGACTTTATCTCACCTATAATGTCAATGCTCCATGTAGCAAAGGGCCATAGTGCTGCAATCCCTTGTACCTTCTTTCTTATCAACATACCTCAATTGCATTCCTTCTGACATTCTCTTATATATCATTCCTTGATGACAACTAAATTTGTTAGGCCAACCTTCGTAATACAACCCTATCTCTCTCGTTGGCCTCATCTGGCATAACCCTCCCTTCCAGGTATCTCTTCAAGTCATAGAACCATGGCTCCTCATCTAGTCCAACCTCCTGTACATGGGGTTCCATATAATAAAGACCCCCATACTTGTGATATCACTATTGGTCTCATCAACAATTCTAGGGTACTCACCCAAACTGATGCCGAATAAGCCAATACGTCAGCCATCTGATTCTCACTCATAGGAAGATAGGTGACGGTGCACTACTTGAAACTTTTAATCAACCTTCTGATGTGTCCAAGGTACGGTTTCAACCTTCCTTCCTATAGATCCTAATCTTCACTGGCTTGAGAGATTGCTAGTTTTGAATCTCCCAACACTTTTATTTCGTCAATAGCCATTGCAATCACAACTTCCAAGCTAATGGCACAGGCTTTGTAATCAGCCATGTCGTTGGTGACTCTAAACTCCAATTTCTTAGTGAATGGAATGACTTTTTCAGTTTGCAATACTAGAAGAACTCCTATTCTGGCACTATTACAATTGATAGCTCCGTCAAAGAACATCCTCTATTTCATTACAGAGATTACCCCCAGATGTTCATTTGGGAATTCCAACACCTATGGGTCATCATCATCATTAGCCGATTTATGGAGAAAAACTCTACTACTACTCTTCCTTTCACCGCCTTTTTGGTGACATACTCAATGTCAAATTCTGACAACTGAACTAGCTATCTTGCTAGCTTCCCCACCAACGATGGTGCTTCGTAAAGATACTTTATCGGATCCTCCTTTAAGATAGCCTTAATCTTATAAGACCAAAAATAATGCCTTAATTTATTTGTGAGCTAAAACATGGCCAAGCATGTTTTTTCCACATAGCTATACTTCATTTTGTACAGTAACAACTTCTTGCTAAGATAATAAATGGCATACTCTACACCATTCTCGTCTTCTTGTACCATTATAGCACCGATGGCCTTATTCTCAAGAGCAAAATAGAGAATTAAATTCTTACTAGGTTTTGGCCATCTTAAAATAGACAAATTCTACAAGTATTTCTTAATCTTCTCAAATGCATTTTGGTACTGATCATTCCATTCCACCGGCTAATCCTTCTTTAAAAGCCTAAAAATCGGTTCACAAATGGTCATCAGTTTGGTAATAAATCGACTGATATACTAGATCATCCCAAGAAACCCTCAAACTTCTTTTTCAATCTAAGGTGAAGACATCTCCGTAATTGCTTTAAACTGGTTTGGGTCTACTTCTATCCCCTTCTTGCCAACTATAAACCCTAGCAACTTTCCTGAGGTGACTCCAAATACATACTTCTTCATATTTAGTCGTAACTTGTATTTCTTCATCTTTTCTAGGAATTTGTCTAAAGCTTCAAAGTGACCTTCTCAAGTCTTGGATTTCACCATCATGTCATCCACATAGACTTCTATCTCTTTCTACGTCATGTCATGAAATAATATTGTTGCCATTCGTTGGTAAGTTGCCGCTACATTCATCAATTCAAAGGGTATCACCTTGTAACAGTAGGTTCCCTATTCCATAATGAATCATTTTCATCTTATCTTTATTAGACATCATTATCTCGTTGTAGCCAGAAAACCCGCCTCCAAAAGAAAAGATCGCACTGGTAGCAGTGTGGTCCACTAACACATTGATGTGAGGCAAAGAAAAATCATCCTTTCGCTATGCTTTATGCAAGTCTCAATAATCTACACATATTCAGATCCTTCCATCCTTCTTTGGCATTAGCACGATATTGGCTAACTATTTGAGATATTTCATCACTTCTAAAAACTTGGCTTCAATTTGCTTAGAGACTTCCTCTTTAATTTTTTTAGCCTACTCAATCTCAACCTCTTCAGCTTCTGCTTGACTGGCTTCATATACGGATAGGTTGGAATTGTATGCTCAATGATGCTTCTCTCAATACTAGGCATGCCATCATAAGACTAGGCGAAGACTTTTTCATGTTTTTTTAACAATCTTTCAAATTTCTCTCTCTTTAGGAGTTATGTCAAGTACAATACATATGTTCTTGGGTCTTTTTTTATTGTACCAAGATTAATGTCATGAGTTTGAATGGTATGGATGTCAAATATGCTAGTGAAATGCAAATTATGACGCGTAATGCCATTAGGAAAGACATCACACAAGTAAGCAAACCGATTCTTTATTACATCAAATTTAGAAACATAAACAATGTCATCTTCTTCAAAGAGGTTGGGCACAAATATATCCAAACGAAATACGTCTCTGATTCCTTCTTTAAAGGAGGTAGCAAAGTCGATGGACGGCTCTATTGGTGGTACTTGATCTTGGGGCTTCTCCTCCTGGATGATTATCTTCTATATTTTCTCAACCAAGTGATTCCTCTTAGAAACTCCTGCTTGAAGGATATCTTTGAAGATTTTGAATCTAGGCTTCAACATTCCCTTGAAAACCCATGGTTTAGCAGTTCCTATATACTTCGTATCTTGGGCCTTGACAAATTTGATAAATTCTTTTTTTTTGGGCTCAAAGTCTTCTTCTTCCTCTTCGGACTCATTTTTTATAAATTTGACCTTTGAAATCTGGAAAAGATGGTAAACCACGTCCATTCCTCTTAAGCCCAGTTTCTAGCAAGTATCCTTGCTTTTTTATTATCCCAGCTATAATTGGGCTGACTTCGTCAATCATGGCTATGTGAAAGCCTCCCATGTAAACTATTTCTCCAACCTTACATTTAAAACAGTTGGTACAATTGTTGAGGCTGCATGAATGGTCACAATCTCCCCATCTATGTTGAACCGAATCTTTTGATGTAAGTTAGGAGAAACTCCACCAAGTGGATGGAACCATCTTATCCTAACAAAGCAGCGAAGGTGACTAGAATGTTAAGATCTGTAAATTCTGTCACTACTTCAATTGGCCCAATCTTCATTAACGCCTTTATCATCATAAGCCCTAATCACCATCTCATAAGAGTCATGCTCATCTTTTCTAACCCTATACTTGTGCAATATCTTCATTGGCATAATGTTAATGGTAGACCCATCATCCACCATGATGCAAAGAGATGTCTTCCCCCCAATTTCTGTAGTGATAAATAATGGTCTGTTATGATCCATTCCTCCAAAAGGTAGATCTTCATCAATGAAGGTGATCACCCCCTTCTCATTTACCTCATTAGGTGCTCCTCCATTCAACACAGTCAACATTTCACTTGTAATGGCAGCCATTGATATTTTCACCTCTGCCAAAGCTTTTGCCATGGCTTCTCTATGCTTTTGGAATAATATCAACAAATCCCAAATGCCAGCATTTGTTTAGGTTTTCTTTAATTACTTAATCACTTGATTTTCTTCTTCTTCCTTGGAAACTTCTTTGCCCTTCTCGATAGTATTCTCAATTGGTTTCTCCTTCTCCTTCTCATGGTAAATCTATCACTCCTTGGACATTCTTACTCTCATTCTTAAGTATTTCTCCCTCATGTGTTTCTCGCTCAATTCTCACTTCCTCTTTTTCATCACTGCTAAAGTCAACCCAAAAGTTTGGAAGGGTCTTGACTTTAGGAATATCACTTTACCTCCTTACACCTTTTAGGTAAGCTCTCTCTTTGCTCAAGGCTCTCAACTTACTTCCCTTTCCTAACTTTGCTACCATTCCTCACTTTAAGCCTTCTAGACGGTAGGCCTTTTCTAGTTCTGGCCATCCACTTTTAAGTGAAAGCACTTAATGGTGTGGACTCCTTCTTGACAGGTGTCATTTCGACTTCTTCTTCTTTTTCTTCTTCTCCTTCTTGTGGCTTTTCCTCCTCTTGGTTATTGAGGCATACAAATTCAGGTTCTAAGCTTCGCTTAACTCCCTTTATTGCAATATTGGTCTATCCATTCTTCTTTGTGAAATTCTGGGTAGCCAAAGGAATGGACTCATCTTTTGTCCTTTCAATGATCTTCTTGGGCCCTTTTTCTTTAGGTTTTTTGACCTTGGGCCCTTCAGCCTTAGACTTCTTCTTTGTGGCCATCTGATGAATACTTAAATATGTATGTTTAATAAGAGCTTAATTCATCATATTGTATTAATAGTGTCATTAAATTCCTCAACTTAAGCATATTTTTGGTCTTTGTATCTTTTGAATTAACTTCATCTTAATTTCAGTTTTTGTTATAGGTGCTGTAAAATAGGCATAACTTTCTTTTTATAGATCAGAATGGTGCAAATCTTAATTTCTTGGAAAGCTGATTAAATTATCTACATAATTGTATTCACAAGCATCATAAAATTTGGGCTCTTAGTGGACAAAAACAGACTTGAAGTGAACCCATCTGTAGTTTCAATCCAGCCTGACCATGCCTCAGTATTTTGATCATATCTCTTGATATACGTATCCAAATCATATGAATCAAGATGTTTAGAAAGCTGAGAGAAATATCTACAACTTTTATGAAGACATGTGATCAAAATTCTAAATAATTCGGTGGTCAAAGTTGGTGCACATGATGATCCAAATTATTAACAAGATATTTTACAATTGTCCCTTTATAATTTGACAAGTTTGCCCTTGAATATATCTATAAATAGAGGTGCCTTGTGACCCATTAGGGCATCTTGGCCTTGGCTGAGATCTCTTGTTATTGTGTTTTTATCTCTTGTGTTTTAATGTTATTAATAAATCATTTTCTTTTTGCAATTTGTTTTCTTTCTTTTATAATGTCTTGCTAAATTCTCTTTTGCTAAGGTGAAATGGTGAAACCGTTGATATGAGAATCAGGATTTTCTAACCCTATGCTATGTGCTTAATAATCATAATCTTTTGTTATTTATTTATATGATTTATATTTATCTTCTTAATCAACCTTGACACATTGTAAAGTGGAGGTGTTGATCCATTGAAGACAATCCTTGGCACATCAAATGCTTGGATCCTTTCTAGATGTCGTATGGTTATTCCTTACCGATACAAGTCTAGTTAGGAAACTTGATTTGTTGTAGACATATGGTGATTGGCACATTGGATACTTGAACCCATTTGCAAGAAGTGGTATAACTATTGGTAATGAAACAAATATATTCATATAACTAAAATTGGAAACTCTTTGATGTGTGGATTCCAATTGAGTTATAATTGGGTTGTTTATCCTTATTTGATATATCAAGAATGGATTCCCTAACTTTAGCCTTCATTGTCATTGTGTTTATTTATCTTACTTTTGTACTTTAATTATTCTTATTTATTGCTTATAAAAATATTCTTTCATTTGCTATGGTAGGTTTTACCTCCTATTTTCATGGATGGTCTTACCACCCTTTGTTTTTGCTTTACATTTGAATGGTTGGTAGTACCACCTACCATCTTAACTTTTATTTATTGATATTATCTTATCATTTCTTTGAATCATTCATATCATATTTGCTTACCTTATAGTTGTACAGCAAAATCTCCTTCCTTATGGATCGACCCCGGTCTTACCAGGTTTATTACTTCAACACTCTTATACTTGGGAGATAATCCTATTTTTGGATGTGTCACTATCTTTCCAATGGACTTTTTTTGTTGTTTAAGCTTGGACTTCTCCCTTCTCTTGGTTCTCTCGGCCCTACTCAATCCACTTTCTTTAAAGGAGTTCATGACTTACTCTTTAGTCAAGCCTAACCCAATCATGTTGATTGTTGGAGGAGGTACCCAGTTGTAATTGGGTGTGGATTACTTTTTTTTTTTTGGGTTCATGTGTCTTTAGGTCAAAAATCTGGCCTTTTATTAATCAAAAGTCTTGAATCTCATGGCAAAAGCGAGTACAATCATCTGTCTTGTGACCGGTTACTTGGTAGAATTCACATTTTTCATGATACCTCCAATTCCTTGGTGATGGATTGGAAGCTCTTTTGATGGCAATGGCTACAAGATCCCTTCAACTCTTAATCTTGCAAAGATCTTAGATAGTGGTCTTCCTGAACGATTGAACTTTCTTTACTGGGCAATTGCCTTCACCTCTACATGCTTCATGCTAGACCCACTAGCTTGGTGATATTGCCCTTGACATCTTCGAGGGTAACTATGGCTACTTCTCTTTTACTTGGATTCCAAATCTTCTATTTGGATGCTCGAATCATATAAGTTGTCCAAATTTTTGATGGAAAAGCCCGCCAGTCTATCACTGATGAAGGTATGGACTTCATTGATCACCATTCAAACTTGGTCTTTCTCTGCAAGCTTAATGGTCATTTTGGCTACCTTGGCCCTCCAACAGGCTAGATGCTCCAAGAAGGTCTCAATAGGCTTCTGATGTGTCATCTCAAAATCTTTCAAAGTTATCCTCAGTTAGGTATTGTGATAATACTGCTTTATAAATTGCTCATAAAGCTCCTCCCAATCTCCTCAAACTCTCTTAGCGAGGTCATGGTACCATGCTACCGTATCATTTTCAAGGGATAGCATGAAGTAATTCAATGTATGCTCATTTGACAAAAGAGTAGTGGCCATGAGCTGTATAGTGTCTCAAATGCTTCTTTAGGTTGCCCTCTCCATTGAACTTGGGCACGTCTGGCATACGAAACTTTAGAGACAAATCATTATCGCCAATGAGCAATATGTCATCTAGGTCTTTGACCCCTTTCAGTCCTTTCTTCTTCAAGAGGGATTGGACTTTCTCCATGTCCTTGGCCAACTATTTGACCAATTTAGGCTCTTCTTGAATGATTGGGCTTTTCCTCGTATCTCTACCTTGGCCAGTCTCGCCCTCATCACCACCATTACCCTCAGATAGAGGTTGATCCATGCATTTGGGCCTATTTCACAAAGCTTTGATGAGTTGGGCCATTTGTTATTAGAACACAGTGATATCAGCCCTCACTTGAGCTATTTCAGCATTGTTGTTATTGGGTACAGCCATTTCATTAACTGGTTATTCTTGCCTTGTCAAACGATCACCTTATCTAACCCAAGCTATAATGGCTACAAAATAAAAGTGTTAATGTCTTGCATACATCACATGATGCATGCTCATTCAAGAGCATAGACATGCTTTCAGCATTCCAACCTTATTTCTCTCACACACGTGAGGTCATGTCTCTTTTTCTAGAATTTTTGGCCTCATTCCCAAGATATTATCATAGAATATGAGAATGCAAGATTCTTTCACCTATTTCTAACGATATTGGATTCTTCATTATTATCATAACATGGTTTTCTAAACGTCATGATAACCTTAACTCATGGCACATTTCCCCATTTTGTTCTTATGAATAACTTGACATGTGGCGTTCATTCATGGTTCTATGAGGTTTGAGTTGATGTTATTCTAATCAAGGGAGTTTACATCCATAGATATGTTCAACATAGTTTTTAGATATTCATCACATTGAAAATTTCTAAAGTCGTTTATATGGGCTTGAGTCTCATGGGTCTAATGGTCCAGGCTCCTTCGAGTGAGAGATACCCCCTTGAACTAGTCTTTTTTATACTAATTCAATGGTACATGCTCAAAGAAGGTGACACCAACATGAGTCGTCTAGAGGTCGAATGGAGCCAAAGACTTCTTATGTCAATACCACACGGTTAGTTTAGGCAGTTTGTGCTCACTGTGTGCAAAATGTAATGATGCAAGGACTCAAAATGTCAATATGAGCTAATAGAATTAAGTATCCCAATCGGAATCAACTTCTTTTATCCCCAATGGAGTTACCACTGTGAATAGGGCTTTTATCCCGCCATAGCGTTTGTGACCACGACAATATGTTAAAACCTCTTTCATGACTTAAAGGAAAATAAACGAGCCATGGGCAGGTTTGGAGAAATAGAGTCGCCACCCATTTATTCAATTAGGAATGAATTGAGGTAATACGATTCCTCATATAAGGACCTAAACTACCCTCATCCCTTCATAGATAGTTTCGGGAAGTTAGGTATGAGTCCTTCGACCCGCTCGGATCAAAATTCGGCCTCCAATAGGGTATACCAAATAAAAATATCTCATATTGACATATAATCCACTTAAATGGTTCATTTTATGCACACATTTTTATTTATCTTCTTTAAGCAAATAAAGTGATTGGTCAATCGAAGCAGTCATATATTCATCCATAGAAAGAAGGAGGAGAATAAAATACATTGCCTTCAAACATGGGGGAAAGGGAAGGGAATTACAACGATTGTTACTCAACAATAAAATAAATTCTATTTCTAATATTTCAAATATTCATTGATGTAAAATATTCCATGCATAGCATATTCATGCAAATCATACATTTAATAAGCAATCAATTCAAGATTCGATAAGTAAAGGATTCCTTACCACTATATATAAGTATATTCCATGTTTATCAAATCTCTACATCTATATTCATACACACATCTATCATTCTTAGTGATGGTCCCTCACCATCAATGTGAGTCCATCATCACTTCATGGCATCATTCTAATTATAGTGTATTCATAGCATATTCACATATTCATAAATCAATTAATTCAATACAAAGCTATAATCTAATATCATGGCATTCTAGCCTAGATTTGATAATTCTATCATAGCATCTTAGCCTATTTCTATTCTAACATAATTAATATTAATTCATAATATCATGGCATTCCTAGCCTAAACACGGTTATCATGGCATTTTCTAGCTTAAGTCAAACAATCAAAATCAAACAAGGCTATTCTAGCCCAATCCAACTTTCAAGGGGTAATATTGTAATTCTCACCTATTCTATGTTATTTCGTAGTATGCTTCAAAGCAAGTATAAGTCTTCCTAGCATGATTCTAATCATGTGCTCCTAAGTATGATTCTAAGGATTCACAAAGAAAATTGAATTCTTAAACATGCTTCTAATAAAGAAGGGAAAACGAACTGACATTGATACGCTTATCCATCTTGTAAAACAAATAAGGGTTAAACAATTCATAAAATCCTAAACATGCTCCTAAGCATAAAATTAAACCTTAAACATGCTTATTCTAAGCAAGAAAATTAAAGAAGAAAATAAGGGAGAGAAGAGAGGACTACTCTAAAGACGTACCCTTTTCAGGTTTGAAGCAATAGAACACCTGAAAATCTTTAAAATGAAAAAGACTTTTTGAATTTATGAGCGTTTCTTCAAGAGGGAGAAGAGATGCTTACATTCAATAATCAATCTGCCTCAAGAAGTGAGCCAAGGGGATTTATATAGGTGAGGACTGAATTTGAAAAAGGAAGTAAAGAAACAAAAAAGGAAGGTCAGAATTGAATTTTTCCAAAATTAGGGGATCAATAGTCAAGCAGTTGTTGGCAAACCGTCGGGCGACTGTCAATCAACAGTCGAACGACTATCTAATCATTGAGCGACTCTTTGGCAATCGACCTGCTGTTCTCCCTCTAACCCTTCCATTTTCGACCCTTTGCAATGTAGTCTCTTCTGACCTTTATCTGTTCGATCGTGCATAACTTTTCAAGTTTAAGTTTAATTTTTTGATTCATAAATTTCTACGAAAACTAGCAATGATATATGACTCATCATCAAATTCCTCTTAGATTAATTTCTGTGATTTTTTGAATTCACATCTCAGTTTTCAAGACCTTTCATTGATTCTCTCTCACCTTTCCTTTCTCAGCTTCCAAGGGCGCTTTGGTCATTTGCTTATTTGACATTCATCTTTATTTTATCATCGAGCCTCAAAAATTCAATGTCTATAGATGTGTGTTGAAAAGTAAAGAGGAAGGGGGTTTATATAGTTGAAGGGTGCAAGTGAAAAAGGAAAGAAAAATCAAATAAAGGAAAGAAAGATCAAATATGGAAGGTTCTAATTGCAATTTTTCAAAAATAAGTGGACAAGAGCTAGGCAACTGTCCGACAGCCTAGCGACTATTTTCATTCTGAACCTTCCTACTTTGTAATTTTGTAGTGTAGTTCTTTTTGACCTTCATCTATTTGATCACGCATAACTTTTTTAGTTCAACTCTGATTTACAATCCATGAATTTTTATGAAAACTAGACATTTGTAGCTTTGCAATGGTATAAGACTGATCAGTATAAATTTTCTGGATTAATTTTTGTGATTTTTTGAAGCCATGTATCAGTTTTCGAGACCTTCACAAATTCCTTCTCACCCCCTTCCTCTTTAGCTTTCAAGGGCATTTCGATCATTTTCTTCCCGCAACATTCATCTTTATTTCATCATTGATCCAAAAAAATCTAGTGCCTATAGCTTACCCTCTACTTTGGAGAGGCTTATGAAAGACAATAGTCAATAAAGTAGTCTCGCCTTGTTTCTCCTTCTTTGATCTCGACATCTTCACCTTGATCTTCATTGTATCAGACTATCTTGTCATCTTCTTTCCTCTTAGATGTGCCTATTCAAGGGCTAAGTTATGCCCACCCAAGGGCAAATATGCCTAATTAAGGGCTAACGTCTACCCACTCAAAGGCAAATGTATCCATTCAAGGGCTAGTATGCCCACTCAAGAGCTAGAATGCATCCTTCTAATACATACAATGCACTTTTCTAGTACGGACAAGTGCATCCCTATGATGCACAATGTGCTTCCTTCTAGTGCAAACTAATGCATTATGCTAATGTATGAAGTGCATCCTTATGATGCAAAGATAAAGCACTCTTTAGTGCACCTACTTCTTAAGGTTTAAAACATTTTTTAATGGACCTACTTTCTAGGGTTTTTAGCACTAATCAGTGTGGCTATTCTAAAAGCTTAAAGCACTCTTAAGTGTACCTACTTCTTAGGGTTTTCAACACTCTTTATTGAGCCTCTTCTTATGGCTGGTACCTAGTCGTAGAGCTTAAAACACTCTTAAGTGCACCTACTTCTTAAGGTTTTCAACACTCTTCTATGCGCCTCGTCTTATGGCTTTTGCCCACTTTTGCCCATTTTAAAGGATTAAAACACTCTTAAGTGCACCTACTTCTTAGGGTTTCTTTCTAATACATGCCCACTGGGAAAGCATCAATCATACACAAATTCCTGGTCTTTAGACGTTCTTATTCTTTATGTCTTCGACTAAGTATTCTTCATTCTTCTTTGATCTCTTCAGACTTTGCATTCATTTTCATACCCCTCTTTTGAGTATTCTTCATTCTATTCTTGATCTCTTCTGTCCACTGGGAAAAATTCTTGATTCACTATGCTTGAACATTCTTTGTTCTTGATCTCTTCAAATTTTGCATTTGTAGAATCCTTCACTGGAGAATTCTTATTATGCTGTTGATTCCTAGACTCGTTAGGGATTCTTCCACTATCTTTGCAAATTTTTGTACAATATCAAACTTGTCTTCGTGATCAACTCAAAGTTCTTACCTTGTTCGGTGTATTTTTCGACAAAGTGTTTTCTAGTATCCAGATGAATTATTCCATGTGATTCCAATCGAAGATTCTATCGATTGATGTTACTCTTCTTTCCTTATGAGTTGCTAAGCTATTGCTAGGTGCTTGTCACCGATTCATTCAAAAATTCTTCACTGTCTTAAGGTCAATGTAGAGTTTTTCTTCTTTTCTCTTTCTTCTTTTTTTCTTTTTCTCTCTCTTTTCTCCTCTTTTTCTCTCATCTTTTATCTTCTCTCTCTCTCTCTCTCTCTCTCTCTCTCTCTCTCTCTCTCTCTCTTTCTCTCTTTATTCTCTCCTTGACCTTTTACCCTTTACCCTTCCAACTATCTGACTATGAATCTTCTTCTTTTTTTAAGTCTTTTCTTCAAGGTGACCTTTGATCTTCAAGGTGGATTTCATTCTTCAAGGTTAACATCAAATTTCTTCTTCAAAATTCCTTTTTTAAGGTAGACTTCAAATTCCTTCTTCATGGTGAACTTTCTTCTTCAAAAGAGATGCCTTTTCAAGATGGATGCCTTCTTTATGGTAGATGCCTTCTTTAAAGGAGATTCATTCTTCAAGGTGAATGTCCTTCTTCAAAGGCGATTCTTTCTTTGTGGTGGTTGCCCTCTTCAAGGGAGATTGCTTCTCCATGGTAAATATCTTCTTTAAGGGAGAAGTTTTCTTCAATGTGAACTTCCTCTTTCAAAACAATAGTCCTTTTGGATTATCTTCAACTGTGGCAATTCTTACTTTTATGGTGATTATTTTTTGTTCTACACATCTTGTACACAGCATTACTTGAATTACTTGAACACATCATGCTACTTCAGGTGATCATTAGGTCTCAATGAGATTGAGCTACTTGATCCAAGTGACTTGCATATCGTGTTACCTCCATGGAGATTGGCTTGCTCATCATGCTATTTCTATTCCTCTAGGTGTTGAGCCCTTTTCTTTTATGGTTACCCCTAGTATTTCATACTGCATTGTGATTCTACAAAATTTTGTCACTTTTGGACTATATACCATTTAGGATTGTGCTTCTTGCGAGAAAATGTTTGATGTTTCACGTATGCATGATGTCTATCTTAATAACCTTTTTTAACTATATGCTTCTTACTTGGACTAAATGGGTAGCCAGCGAATCAAGTGTTTAGAGTGAGAGATTGAGTGTCTTCAGGCTCAGGTTGCTGTTACTTCAATTGATGTTGGTGATTATGACTAAAGACTGTCATCATCAGCCTTCTGTTTTTCCCTTTTACTTCGTCTCACACCTTTCAATACTCTTCTCACATTTTGTAACATGTTTGAGGCCATTCTCAAAGGCGTTCCAGCCTCTCTTGAAGCTTCTAAAGGACAATGATTAGAAACGACTCGAATCTAGCAGACTCTACAATCTGAAATTCCTTTAACATGTAAAGCTTAACATTTCTTTTTTTAAAGAATGCACAACCTTATAGGATCCTCATAATCATGTCTCTCACTTCAATGGACAAGAGCTTTGCCCTCTGTATGAGGAATTCTTTGTTATACTCAATTATTATTCATTTAGCTCTAAAAGCATAATTCTGTCTACTATTGAGACACCGTCAAAGGCATTCACACTGGAAGCGATAGAGTGATATTGTGCTCCATGATCTCTTCGCTTGAGATTATGGATAAGACCTTGTCTGATTAGCTTTGCCTTCTTCAATTCTGCCTTCCTGCATAGCTTTTATTGGTTTCACCAGATCGTCTCGAAGACCCACATCTTATGACCATCACTCATCAAATGGGACCTGGTTTCATGGCAATTCCCTTAATCATTGATTAGCTTGGATTGTGTCAGGATAAATCCTAGTCAGAGATTCAGTAGTAGTCTTATACTTTTTCAAGTATTTTTCTTTTACCTTATCTTTTGCTTAAGTTGCCCTTTGGGTTTTTTAAATTAATGGGCTCACTTTTTTTTTTCTTATACTTTAATTTTTGCCTAAACCACCCTTTCGGGTTTTCGACTTAGCACGTTTACCCTAACTTTTGCCTAAGCTACCTTTTCCAGGTTTTCAAGTTAGCTGGCTTTTTTTCCTCTTTTTCTATACCTCAACTTTTGCCTAAGCTGCCGTTTTCGGTTTTCAACTGAGCGGGCTTGCCTTAATTTTTTCCTAAGCTACCTTTTCAAGTTTTTGACTTAGCAAGCTTTTTCTTATTCTTTTTTTCTTTTTCCTTTTTAGATTTGGTTATAAGGGAGCTATCTATTCTAATGCCTTTTCTTACACTTCCTTCAAGATGATTGAGATAATTCTATCTGCCATGATTTTCAAGATGGTTAGGGCAATTCTTTGCCCCTTAGTGCTTTTCTTTCTCAAGATGATTGGACAAATCTTTGCCCCTTGCTTCTTTTCACTTCTCCAGATGAATAGGTAATTCTTTACCCCTTGTATGAAGAGTTGAGTACTGTCTTTTGGATTCTAGCCTTAAGGGCATTATTCCTCCTTCTTTGTAGGCATTCATGCTAGATGAAATGGCTAACTTCTGCCATATATCTTGCTTCTTCACTGTTGGCGGCAAGGTTGCCTTCTTTAATACCATTGATAAACACATCCAATATCTTCCAACAATAAGTTAAAATGCTAAATATGAGTTATGCATCAATGTGATTCACATTTTAATTCTTCAAAGATTTCTCAAATTTGATAGCTCAAAGGTAATGCATTGACATCATGATTGTTCATAGTTTCAACTCTAATGCCAGAGTTTCTTCATTCAAGATTCTTCGTGTGTGTGTGTGTGTGTTTAGCCAATCGTACTTCACTTGTTGAATCTCGGATAGCTTTATGCAAATAGAAACTAGTGATCAATCTCTAAAGATAGAAGGACTACCCTAAGCCTAATTTTCACACCACTTTCCATTAATGTAGGCTGATCACAACGTCAAGGATCATTAGGGCTTTATCAAGCTTGAAATGTAAAGCTTAGGTCAAGGTATGATAAGGAAATTATAAGGTTAACTCACTCATAGTCATACAACCATTCTAGCTTTTAATTGAGAGCATCAACTCAATTTCATCACCATGTTTGTTTTAATTTTGAATAGCTACACCTCTAAACTTTGAGTCTTCATCCGCCACGTTTGTTTTGCTTTCGATTTTGAGTGGCTACACCGCTAAACTTTACAAGTGGAGGGATTAACACTTTTCTTTTTCTTGTCTTTTCTTTTCTTTTCTCTTTTCTCTTTTCTCTTTCTTTTTTTTTCTTTTTCTTGCTCTTCTTCAAACTCAAAATTGCACAAAACTTCTCAAATTCCTTTCATTCTTCCATAAGCATGGCTTTCAATCCTTTTTTTTTCTAGAATATTCATATGCTGTGATGAAGGGTATCATGTACAAAAAAAATTTCAGTGTTAGGATATATTTCGTGGTTTGGCAAAGAAAAGGCTTGATTAGGCTTGATGGGGTGCTAAGGACAATGAAGAAAGCATTGGTGGGCTTGAAAGGCTCAATCAATTCAAATAAGGTCTAAATCACTTCTCTCATATTGTGAAGCCTAGGATTTCACCTCGAGTGGTGATCAAATGGGTTCCAGAGTCCTATGAGATCTCAACACTAAGCTTTATTCATATAAAGTTTCTCTAAGTGATATTAAGTTCCATATTCATGGCTACTGTACTCAAATGATTGAAGAATCAAGAATGAAACTCATCTAGTAAAAAGAGTCAAGTATGCAAATAACACAATCTCATGTATTAACAAAAATCTATTTCCGATGTGTATCACGATTTTATCAATGATCATCAAAAGAATACACAACTCTCATATCATTTTTGAGACAAAGCATTTCAAAACATCATCATTCTTTCTCTAAATCAGGCATTCTCTCATTATCGATCAAGTCTTTTAGTGAGATGTCATAATGTCCTTGACTTCTGTTGTTGCTTCTTTTCTACCTCACCGCCAAATCTTCTTTTAGATATTCGAATCACACAAATCTTTGAATGTCTTGATTGGAAAGCCTATAAGCTTATCACTGATGAATGCATAGGCTCCATTGATCACCATATGGACTTGGTACTTTTTCACGGGCCTAGCAGTCATCTTGGCGGCCTTGGCCCTCCAATGAACTAGATATTTTGAGAAGGTCTTATGGGCTTGTGGCACGTCATCTCCAAATCCCTTAAGGTTACCTGCAGTTGGGTATTGTGGCGGTACTGCTCTAAAAACTGTTTGGAAAACTCCTTCTAATCTTCTTGAATTCTCTTGGGGAGGTCATGGTACCATACTATCGCATCATCTTCTATAGATAATATTAAATACTTTAATATCTGCTCCTTTGACAAATGAGTGATGGCCATGACAGCTGTATACTATCTCAAGTACGTCTTTGGATTACCCTCTCCATTTAATTTTGGCAAGTCTGGTAGGCGAAATTTCAGTGGCAGATCATTATCTTTGACAAGAAGGATGTCATTTTAACCCCTTATTCTTCAAGACGAATTGGACTTTCTCCATGCTATTGGCCAACTGCTTGACCGATTCAAGCTCTTCTTCATTGATTGGGCTTTTTTCTTTATCTCTGTCTTGACTAGTCTTACCATTACCATCACCATCACAATCACCTTTACCCTCGGGTGGTAGCTGGTTCATGCGGTTAGGCACATTTTGGAGTGCTTCAATGAGCTGAGCCACTTGTTGTTGGAGTGCAATCATATCAGCTCTCAATTAGGCCATTTCAACATTGTTGTTGTTGGGTGTAACCATTTCATCAACTGGTTCCTCTTGCCTTGTCAAACAGCCATCTTGTCTAACCCAAGCTATGATGCCTGCAAAGCAAACGTGTTAATGCCATGCATGCATGCATGTATGTATGCATGATATGATGTATGCTCATACAAGGGCATCGACAAACTTTCAGCCTTCCAACCTTATTTCTCCCATACATGTAAAATGGAGTCTATATTCCTAGGATTTTTAACCTCATTCCCAAGACATCATCACAGGATGAGAGAATGGGATATTCTCTCAACTTTATGGACTTGGTCCTTTTCCGTGGGCCTAGTGGTCATCTTGGCAACCTTGGCCCTCCAATAGACTAGATATTCTGAGAAGGTCATATTGCGCTTTTGGCACATCATCCCTAAATCCCTTAAAGTTACCCCCAGTTGGGTAATGTAGCGATACTACTCTAAAAACTATTTGGAAAGCTCATTCCGATCTTCTTGAATTCTCTGGGGGGGTGGGGTATCATGGTACCATACTACCTTATCATCTTCTAGAGATAATATGAAATACTTTAATATGTGCTCCTTTGACAAATGATTGATGGCCATGACAGCTGCATACTGTCTCAAGTGCGTCTTTGGATTACTCTCTCCATTGAATTTTGGCAAGTCTGGTAGGCAAAATTTCGGTGGCAGATCATTATCCTCGATAAGTAGGATGTCGTCTAGGTCTTCAATTCCTTTTAACCCCTTCTTCTTTAAGAAAAATTAGACTTTCTTCATGTCTTTGATTAACTGCTTGACTGATTCGGGCTCTTCTTGATTGATTGGGCTTTTCCCTCTATCTCTGTCTTGGCTAGTCTCAGCATCACCATCACTATCACCTTTACCCTTAGATGGTAGCTAGTTCATGCGGTTAGGCGCATTTTGGAGTGCTTCAATTAGCTGGGCCACTTGTTGTTGGAGTGCAGTGATATCAGCTCTCTATTAGGAAATTTCAACATTGTTGTTGTTGGGTGCAGCCATTTCGTCAACTAGTTCCTCTTGCCTTGTCAAACAACGACCTCGTCTAACCCAAGCTATGATGACCACAAAACAAACATGTTAATAGCATGCATGTATGTATGATATGATGCATGCTCATACAAGGGCATAGACAAACTTTCAGCCTTCCAACCTTATTTCTCCCATACATATAGAGTCGAGTCTATGTTCCTAGGATTTTTGGCCTCATTCCCATGGCATCATCATGGAATGAGGGAATGCGATATTGTCTCACCTATATGGACTTGGTCCTTTTTGGCGAGCCTAGCGGTTATCGTGGCGGCCTTAGTCATTCAATGGATTAGACATTCTGAGAAGGTCTTACAGGGCTTTTAGCGCATCATTTCCAAATCCCTTAAGGTTACCCCCAGTTAGGTATTATAGTGGTACTGCTCTAAAAATAGTTTGGAAAGCTCCTCCTAATCTTCTTAAAATCTCTTGGGGAGGTCATGGTACCATACTATCGCATCATCTTCTAGGGATAGTATGAGATACTTTAATATGTGCTCCTTTGACAAATGATTGATGGCTATGACAACTGCATACTGTCTCAAGTGCATCTTTGGATTACTTCTCCATTGAATTTTGGCAAGTCTGGTAGGCAGAATTTCGGTGGCAAATCATTATCCTCGATAAGTAGGATGTCATTTAGGTCTTTAACTTTTTTTAACCCCTTCTTCTTTAAGACGAATTGGACTTTCTTTATGTCATTGGCCAACTACTTGACTGATTTGGGCTCTTCTTGATTGATTGGGCTTTTCCCCCTATCTCTGCCTTGGCTAGTCTCACCATCACCATCACCTTTACCCTTAGGTGGTGGCTGGTTCATGCGGTTATGCGCATATTTGAGTGTTTCAATGAGCTGGGCCACTTATCGTTGGAGTGCAGTTATATCAACTCTCTATTGGGCCATTTCAAAATTGTTGTTATTGGGTGCAGCCATTTCATCAACCGGTTCCTTTTGCCTTGTCAAACGATTACCTCGTCTAATCCAAGCTATGATGACTGCAAAGCAAACATGTTAATGCCATGCATGTATGCATGATATGACGCATGCTCATACAAGGGCATAGACAAACTTTCAGCCTTCCAACCTTATTTCTCCCATACATTTAGAGTCGAGTCTATGTTCCTTGGACTTTTGGCCTTATTCCTAAGATATCATCATGGAATGAAGGAATGCGATATTATCTCAACTTTATAAACTTAGTCTTTTTTCGCGAGCCAGCAGTCATCTTAGCGGCCTTGGTTGTTGAATGGACTAGATATTCTAAGAAAGTCTTATTGGGCTTTTAGCTCATCATCTCCAAATCCCTTAAGGTTACCCCCAGTTAGGTATTGTAACGTTACTACTCTAAAAACAGTTTCGAAAGCTCCTCCCAATCTTCTTAAATTCTCATAGGGAGGTCATGGTACCATACTACCACATCATCTTCTAGGGATAGTATGAAATACTTTAATATGTGCTATTTTGATGAATGATTGATGGCCATGACAACTATATACTGTCTAAAGTACGTCTTTGGATTGCCCTCTACATTTAATTTTCAAGTCTGGTAGGCAGAATTTCGATGGCAAATCATTATCCTCGATAAGTAGGATGTCATCTAAGTCCTCGGCTCCTTTTAACCCCTTCTTCTTCAAGACAAATTGGACTTTCTTCATGTCATTGGCCAACTGCTTGAACGATTTGGGCTTTTCTTAATTAATTGGGCTTTTCCCCTTATCTTTATCTTGGCTAGTCTCACCATCACCTTTACCATTAGGTGGTGGCTAGTTCATACGGTTAGGCGCGTTTTGGCATGCTTCAATGAGCTAGGACACTTGCTGTTGGAGTGCAATTATATCAGCTCTCTATTGGGCCATTTCAACATTATTGTTATTGGGTGCTGCCATTTCATCAACTGGTTCCTCCTGCCTTGTTAAATGACCACCTTGTCTAACCCAAGCTATGATGACTGCAAAGCAAACATGTTAATGCCATGCATGCATGCATGTATGCATGATATGATGCATGCTCATACAAAGGCATAGACAAAATTTTAGCCTTCCAACTTTATTTCTCCCATGCATGAGTTGAGTCTATGTTCTTAGGATTTTTGGCCTCATTCCCAAGACATCATCATGGGATGAGGGAATGCTATATTCTCTCACCTTTACGGACTTGGTCCTTTTCCAAGGGCCTAGCGGTCATCTTGGCGGCCTTGGCCCTTTAATGGACTAGATATTCTAAGAAGGTCTTATTGGGCTTTTGGCGCATCATCTCTAAATCCTTTAAGGTTACCCC
The DNA here is from genome assembly GCA_013180625.2 of Boswellia sacra. Lineage (NCBI taxonomy): Eukaryota > Viridiplantae > Streptophyta > Magnoliopsida > Sapindales > Burseraceae > Boswellia > Boswellia sacra. Next base: position 2,073 of record SNVD02000907.1, on the reverse strand, counting down.
CAGTTAGGTATTATAGCGGTACTACTCTAAAAACAGTTTGGAAAGCTCCTCCTAATGTTCTTAAATTCTCTTGGGGAGGTCATGGTACCATACTACCGTATCATCTTCCAGGGATAGTATGAAATACTTTAATATGAGCTCCTTTGATAAATGATTGATGGCCATGGCAACTGCATACTGTCTCAAGTGCGTCTTTGGATTACTTCTCCATTGAATTTTGGCAAGTCTAGTAGGCAAAATTTCGATGGTAGATCATTATCCTTGATAAGTAGATGTCGTCTAGGTCTTTGACTCCTTTTAACCCCTTCTTCTTCAAGACGAATTGGATTTTCTTCATGTCATTGGCCAACTGCTTGATCGATTCAGGCTCTTCTTGATTGATTGGGCTTTTCCCCCTATCCTGTCTTGGCTAGTCTCACCATCACCATCACCTTTACCTTTAGGTGGTGGCTGGTTTATGCGGTTAAGCACATTTTGGAGTGCTTCAAAGAGCTGGGCCACTTGTTGTTGGAGTGTAGTCATATCAGCTCTCAATGGGGCCATTTCAGCATTGTTGTTTTTAGGTACAACCATTTCGTCAACTGGTTCCTCTTGCCTTGTCAAATGACCACCTCGTCTGACCCAAACTATGATACCTACAAAGCAAACGTATTAATGTCATGCATGCATGCATGTATGCATGATATGATGCATGCTCATGTAAGGGCACAGACAAACTTTCAGCCTTCCAACCTTATTTCTCCCATACATGTAAAGTCGAGTCTATATTCCTAAGATTTTTGGCCTCATTCCCAAGACACCATCATAGAATGAAGGAATACAATATTCTCTCACCTTTTTCTAACAATCATATTGATGTTAGATTCTCCATGATTATCATGGCATGGCTTTCTAAACGTCATAATAACCTTAACTCATGACACATATCCCTATTTTGTTCTTATAGGTTACTCGACATGTGGCATTCGTTCATGGTTTCATGAGATTTGAGTTAATGTTATTCTAATCATCGAGAATTTACATTTATAGACATGCATTTCAACATTAGTTTTGGGCATTCATCATATTGAAAAATTTTTTATTTTTCTACATGGGCTTGAGTCTTAAGGGTCTGATGGTCTAGGCTCCTTCAATTGAGAGATGCCCCCTTGGGCTGGTCTCTTTTTATAAAATTTAATAGTACGTGCTGAAAGGTGTTGACACTGACATAAGTTGTCTATAGGTTGAATGGTGCCAAAGACTTCTCATACCAATGCCACGTGGCTGCTTTAGGCAGTTCGTGCTCATTGTGTGCAAAAGTGTAGTGATGCAAAGACTCAAAATATCAACATGAGCTATTAGATTTTGGTATCGCAAATCAGAATCAACTTCCCTTATCCCTAGTGGAGTCGTCACTGTCCCGTTAGAGCATTTGCGACCATGACACTATGTCAAAGCCTCTTTCGAGAGTTAAAAGAATACAAATGAGCCATGGGCAAGTATCAAGAAATGAAGTCACCACCCAATTATTTATTTGGGAATGAAATTGGGCAATCAAGTTCCTTACTTTAGGACCCAAACTATCCTTATCCCTTCAGAGATGGGTATGGGAACTTAGGTACGAGTCATTCGACCTGCTCGGATCAAAATCCGACCTCCACTAGGGTATACCAAATAAAAATATCTCATATTGACATACAATCCACTGAAGTTATTGATTTTATGCACACATTTCAAGTTTTATCTTTATTAATCATGTGAGGTATATTCAACCAAAATAGTAGTATATTTATACATAGAAAGAGGGAGGAGAATAGACTACATTTCTTTCAAACATGAGGGATAGGGGAGAGGATTACATTACTCTTTAACAAATACAATAAATTCTACTTTTTACACTCCAAATATGACATTCATATAAATCAAGTATTCAATAATGAAAGCATAATCATGCACATTTGATACAAAAATTCTAATCGAGACTTGATAGATAATGAATTCTTCACCACCACATGTGAGTCTATTAATGTCTATAAAGCCTCTTACATGCATATTCACACATTCAATTATTTTATAAGTGATGGTCCCTCACCA